>PVJL010005601.1:0-105532 GCA_004026885.1 Lyroderma lyra
GGTGGTACCTTATTCAACCTAGTATACCATTTTAGTGCCTGTCTCCATCCAGCCCCCATGACTTGAAGCCTCTTAGGACCAAAGTCCATCTGGATTTTCCCTTCCACTTTTCAGCGCCTGGAGTCAAATTGAGCCCCACTTAGTTCTTCTTGGTTGTTGCTTCAAGTGGTTGACACAAGCTACCACATTTAACCAATACAAGGTCTGCCAATTAAGTTTGCAAACTTGCCATGGTACACTTACATTGGCAGCACTATACAGACAACTCAGTAGGGTTCATAACCTTGGTGTATTTGTGTCTCACAGCTGTGTTCATGTCAATGTGTGGTAGTATCTTGCTGAGTGGCAGTCATTATTGTTGTGTGTTATTGTGTGCCATTGTGAGAATGTCAGAGCTTGAATTAGACCAATGAACAAACATTAAATTTCTTGTTAAACTTGAAAAGATTGAAAGTGAAATCAGGGACATGTTAGTCCAAGTTTATGGGGCTAATGCCATGAAGAAAACAGCAGTGTACAAATGGATTAAACGTTTTTCTGAGGGGAGAGAAAGCCTCACTGATGAAGAGAGGTCAGGGCTAAATGGTGTTGCTAACCCATTCATTATGAATTTGTACCATCTGGACAAATAGTCAACCAAGTTTAATGAGCAGAATTGACAAAAACATTGCAAAAATTCATCGAGTTGTGTGTCAAAATTGTTGGCTGACTGAGAAATGTAACAGACCAAGTAAACATCAATAGAGAAGCAGTTAGGGAATCTTAACTGAAAATCCTGCCATGAGAAACTTGTGTGCAAAAATGGTCCCGAAGGAGCTCACCAATAAACAAAAGTAAAGGAGAGTCAAAGTTTGCCAAGACTTTTTGGAGAGGCAAGACGATGTTTTGGACCATGTTATCCCTGGTGATGAAACATGGGTGTACCGATATGACCCTGAAACAAAGTGTCAAAGTGCACAATGGAAGTCAGCCAATTCAGCCAATTCTCCATGACCAAAAATGTTCCATCAGTTCAAAATGATGTTGCTAACCTTTTTTTTTTTTTATATCAGAGGGATTGTTCATTACAAATTTGTACCATCTGGACAAATAGTCCACCAAGTTTACTATTTGGAAGTGCTGAAAAAGCTACGTGAAAAAGTTAGATAAAAATGACCTGAACTTTTCACCAACAACTCATGGCTCTTGTATCACAACATGCACCAGCTCACAGGGCACTGTGTGTGAGGGAGTTTATAGCCAGTACACAAGTAACTGTATTGGAACACCCTCCCTACTCACCTGATCTGGCCCCCAATGACTTTTTTTTAAAGCAGGCGATAAAGGAGGACATTTTGATGATATTCAGGACATCAAGGGTAAAAAGAGTTCCAAAATTGCTTGGAAGGGTAGACTACCTACTGGTGTTGGTGTGTAGCTTCCCAAGGGGAGTACTTTGAAGGTGACCGTAGTGATATTCAGCAATGAGGTATGCGGCACTTTTTCTAGGATGAGTTAGCAAACTTAATTGTCAGACCTCACAAGTTTAACAAAAGGGTTATCCAGGCCATAGGGCTGGTAAATTGTGAAGGAGGAAAAAAAATAAGTGGAACAAGTCAAGGATAAAAAATATAATAACCCAGTTAAATAAGGACTTGAACAGACATTTCTTTAAAGATGACACAAAAGTCCAGCAGGTATATGAAAAATGCCCCACATCACTAATTACCAGGGAATGCAAATCAAAACCCCAATGAAATAGCACCTCACACTTGTCAGGGTTGTTATTATTGAAACAACAAATGACAACAAGTATTGGTGAGGAAGTAGGGAAATCGGAGCCCTGCATACCGTTGGTGGGAATGCAAACTGGTGCAGCCACTACGGAAACAGTGTGGAGGTTCCTAAAAATATTAAAACTAGAACTGCCATTCGTCCATCAGTCCCATCAGTATTTATTCGAAAGAATTGAAATGAGGATCTTGAATAGCTATTAGCACTCCCATGTTCTTTGCAGCACTCTTCACAACAGTCATATTTGGAAACAGCCTATCTATGGACGGGCGAACAGGCAATGAAAATGTGGTATATGCACACAGTGGAATCCCACTCAGTCTTAAAAAAAGAAGGAAATTCTGAAATATGTGAAAACATGGATGAATCGCGAGGACCTTAGCCAAGTGAAATAAGTCAGTCACAGAAAGACAACTACTGCGTGGTTCCACTTACATGAAGTATCTAAAAGAATCAAAGTCATAGAATCGAAGCGTGGAAAGGTGGTTGCTGGGGAAGGGAGAAGGGGAAGTGGGGAGCTACTGGGCATAAAGTTTCAGTTAGGTGAGACGAAGAAGCTTTGGAGATCTGCTGTACAATGTCGTACCTAAGTCAACACTGGTGTGCTGCACACTTAAACATTTGTTCAGAGGGTGGGTCTCATGTTAAGTGACCTTATCACATTAAAAGGAAAGGAAAGGAAAGACAGTTGAGGTAAATGACAACATCCTCACGTATTATTATTATTACTATTGGTCCTTGGACAATTCTTGTTTACTGGGCCTAGAGTCGTTATTTAAGACAGTAACGGCAGTGACCCTCCATACCCCATCATGGCTGTATACACATGGACGAAAGGGTAGGATGAATGCCTACACTTATAACACCATCACCTCCCAGCTCTGCGACCTTGAGTGGATATGTTAGTAGTCTGAGTCCTCGGGCTAAAGTCTGGGCCTGGCAGTTAAGATCTCTGGATGTGCAACCAGATCACCTGGTACAATCCTGGGACCCTTTAGTCCAGTTATTGCCCCCTCTTTGTGCTTCAGTTTCCACACTTGTAAAATGGTGATAATATCCTACTTCTCATAGGAATAAATGAGTTAGTAATATATATAAAGCACTTAGAACCATCCCTGGTAATACAGACATTAGTTGTTATTATTAACGCTATTATTATATGAATATTTTTCGTCCAGCTAATAAGAATTTCAGTATTTTACTAATTCCTCCTTCAATTCCTGATTACTCCACTACCACCACTACCTGCAGAGGTAAAACATGTGTAAAGGTGGCTTCTGTGTTTTTAATTCTCTGCTTGTCACTTACATTTTAATCAGCTCTGGGGAAAAGTTCTTTTGCCATGGTGTCTTAAAGGACCAAGAACAAGGTACCTGTTGAGCAAGTGCTTCTTGGAAAGGTTTAGGGAATTGACATCATAAACTCAAGTTAGCGCCAAGCTATTATTAAATTAATCGTTGCCTGTCTGAGTGCGGCTTTATCAGTAACGTTAGCTCTGCGGGCAGGTGCAGCGCCCACACTGTGCCCTCCCACCTTTCAGATTTTGTGTAACGGAGCCCGTGGCATCTCAGCTGCTCAGGGGAGGGTCTGTTTCCAGCACTGAGGAAAAGTGAGAACTGAATAGGGATGGGGCTCCTGGTGTAGTTGAGGGAGAGGTAAAATAACTTGTAATCTCATAGCAATTACTTACAACCAACACCATCAGAGGTGCCAGTTGTCCATTATAAACCTGAGCCTTTACTGAGAGTGATTTAAAAGGCAGAAATAAGCACACAATTAGGCTCTCATGTGTGAAAGAAGGCATCACTCCTTCTGCATTTGAAGGCCAAGGCAAAGCAAACCTCAAGGGAGAAATAATGTGTTAAGCTTTGAGAATGTATTTTTTTTTCCTAAAAAAAAATCTCAGTAAGCCCTGATTTCACTATGTTGGTTGGAGTTTTTGCAGCTTTGCAAGGAAGTCTAGGGAGAGCCTCCCCTCCCAAAGCCTCCCTGTCAGGGGAGCTGGGTGCCCAGGCCCCCAGAGGGGGCCACAGTTTCCAGAGAGCCAAGAGCAAACTAGAATGAGTGGGTGATGTCTCCTTGAAAGTTCTACGAGAGCGGGCCCTGAAGCCATTCAGTGGAAATACCTCATACAGAGATCACATCCCCGGCCTTTCTGTTTGTTGCTGTGTTTGCTGAAAGCGAATTCTTATAAAATGTATGTCTCTGCAACCACTCAGAAGTAAAGACAGATTTGCCTTTTAGATGTTAAAAGCAACAACAACAACCACTTAAAGCACACCGTTCTGAGGAGGGTTCTGAGCAGCGAAAATGTAATGAGCAGAAGTGTGCAAGCCCTCGGCAATGCTATCTGTTCTGGTTATTTATGTGGTCCGATCTGTGTCCTGCCCGCCCCACAGAAGTCCGTTAACTCCTTAAGCAAATGGAATTTTTAATCCCCTGTGCAATTTTCTCGAGCACCTTGCACATAATCAATAAGCAATATGGATTTGTTCTGTAAAAGGATACTTTAAAATGAGTGGGTTGTGCTCGCTTCAGCAGCCCATATACTAAAACGAATGACTTATCAGCACTGAATGTCAAGTACTAGTCAGAACGAAGTGGGGTATTGATTTGTCTTGAGTCTGCTAACTAGTGAGATATAGGGACATAGGGTCAAAGTCAGTATTATTTATACTCATGGCATCCTTACGACCAAGGATCAAAGGATGGAAGAGAATAAATTACAGAGGAACATATTTTGGTTAGGTATGACCAAAGAAAAGCATTTCTGATTGTTACAGTTGTCCTCAGAATGGCGTGCTTTCAGAGGTACGAATTACGGGCTGGTAGAGATGTTGAAGCACAGACTAGATGATTGCTGTGGGGGGAGCAGTTGATCCACTATTATAGGTGTTAAACCATGTGATATTGAAGGTCCCCTTTTACCCTGAGATGATAGGGTTGTCTGGTTTCAGAAAGCTATGACTATATAATCTCCATCCTGGAAGCTCAAATTCAGGGCAGCATACATTTGACCCTGTGCCAGGCTCAGCCTGCACAGACCTTAGGAAGACAAGGCTGAGTGACACAGGGCGAATGCCCTGCACGTTAGGCTGGGGCATGGTTTTAGTAGTTCTCTTCAGATCCTTGTTTGGGTGTTATATCCTGCAGTTCTTCCTGCTAATAGGCACACGCTGACTCAGGACTCTGGTTCTCTTCATTCTAGGCCGGAATCGATGGGGAAAGCATTGGCAACTGTCCCTTCTCTCAGCGTCTCTTCATGATCCTCTGGCTGAAAGGAGTCGTGTTCAACGTCACCACTGTGGACCTGAAAAGGTACAGGGTGCCGTAGGAATGAGGAGTGTGTTTAGCTGCAGGAACAGAGAAGCTGCCCCCGGGGAGGGAGGAAGCCCTCCCATGGCTCCCAGCAGTCTCCTGCTCACACCTCATCGGCCAGACCCCAACTTACAAGAGTGGCTGCAAAAGCCAGTGTCTCACTTGGGGCTGAGCGCCTTGCTGCCCAGGTCAGGAAGTTTCGATTAGCAAGGAAACAAGGAGGGAGTGGACATTGGGCATGCAGCTGAGAGTGTCTGACGTGGAGATGCGCATGGACATCTGAAAATCCAGGAGTCAGCCATTCCAGGGGTTCCAGGGCCCCCATCCTGGGAGATCTTCATAGGACCTCAGGGACAAGAGTCTGAGTTTCCCGGGAGCTGGGACCCAGCCCCTGTCACCTGTTCTGTTCCCATCTTAGAATTCCTCTGTGTGAGAGTGCCGGAGAGTGCCAAGTGCTCCTTTCGGAAGCTGCACTTTCAATGCTTGTGAAAAAGGTCAGCGTCGTTCACTATGAGGAGCCACACTCTTTCAGTTCTGTTGCCTGGTTTTTCTGTTTTGTTTTTGTTTGTTTGTTTTTTCCTACCACCTGCCCTTTCAGTGTGGAATCGCTTGGGGCTTTCCTTCCTGACTGTTCACCTTCCTCCCTGGTGAGCTGAGCATGTCCCCCCTGACTAACCTCTATGTAAATTGTCCTATCCCAAGAACTCTGCTATCCTCTAGATATTTCCACCTGCCTAGTGTATTATCACTTGAAAATCTATATATCAAAAAATTGTGTCTGCCTTTTTTCCTTTGAGTTGTTCTTCCCTTTCTAGGCACTGAAACATTCCAGCTCCCTCCTCTTGCTTCCTAGGTTGTCAATCAGTCACCTGTCCAGGGCCTTCTCCCACGGTGCTGTCTCACCTCCACACTCTCTCTTCCAGTCTCACAGCCCACACCTGGGTCAGGCTTCACTGCTGCCAGCTGGATTGTTTCTTTGTTCTTTAAACTGTTCTTCATCCTTCCAGATCCTTCCAAGCTTGCTCTCTCTCTCTCTCTCTCTTTCTCTCTCTCTCTCTCCCATCCACCCATCCTTTACATTGTCATAAGGTTATTCTTCTTAAAATGATCCTTTAATCACGTGCCTCCCACCCCCCTGCTCAGAACAACTTTGGACACTTCCCATTGCCCATGAAATAACTATTATACATTTACACTCTTCCATTGTCTTTTTCTTTCCCTTGGTCCTTCTCAGCCTTCTCTCTGAACACTGCCCCATGACTAATCTGTCCCCACCTTCATGAATGGACAGATTGTCCCAGGGCCCCATGCACCTTCAGCCCCCACCCCTGGGAAGCTGCCCACCCCTCCACTCTCAGGTGCATCTGTCACTGCAAACGCACCCAGCACCTACTGTTCATGTTGCCTGGCATCATCATTTAGTATTTACAAAGTTAGCCTATCTACAGTCCCAATACACTACAATCGGTGTGTGTTTTCCCGTAAAAAATGTCACATAAAATGTGACCCCACGAGGGAACTCTTTACAGAAGGAAACCAAGATGGACACATTGAAGTGACTTGCCCAAGACGCCCATCTAGAATTAGAGGGGCTGCTTCTAAAAACCCAGTTTTCTTGGTTCCAATACCATGCTCTTCAGAACACATTAGTTATGAAGTTTGTCTTTTGAATGAGATCTTAAGTCCCTCCAGGAGAAGCCTGGCTCATGCTGTCAGTTTCCTGGTTATCGTTCATTCATAGCAGCTGGTTCATTCAGGCCCCTCGCTAATACCTGTCAATTAAGTGCACATGCATCTGCTGTGATAGTCTTGTCTGTGACAACTAAAGAGAGCAGGACACACTCATAGTTTGCAAGAACAGCTTCCTTCAGTGGAGAAGGAGAGATCTTTGGATTATCATTGGTAAAAGTGGACTTGTGTGTGAGTTAGAGCTCAAACGAGGAGAAGGTGCCCCCCAGCATTCCTCAGCTGCTATGTTGCTGTTTCAGATCTGCTAACACATCTGGTCCTGCCAACACCTAGTGCGATAGGACCGCCAAGTATCACAACTTCAGTGTTATAAATAAGGAAACTTTCTTACCGGAAAAAAGAAAAGAAAGAAAGAAGGAAGGAAGGAAGGAAAGAAAGAAAAGAAAAAAGAAGAAGAAAGAAAAAATACATGTATTAAAGAGTTAAGGAGTATTTTTTTTTACCATGAAATTTAATGATTTCTAAGAAAACTGCCTCCTTATCCTGGCACTTCTATTTATTAGATGAGTGATCTTTGAATGAGTTATTTCACTTTTCTGAGCCTCTGTTTCCTCATCTGTACAATGCAGTGCCTTGTTTATGGGGGTCACTGGGAGGAGCGGGCCATGTAAAGCATCGGCATGCCGTGCTGGGCCTCAGGAGCTCCATACATGTTGGCTATGCTCAGCATCATCCTGCCCTCAGGGTGAGAATCCTGATGCACGTTAAATAGCCCTAATTTGGACTTGGCAATATGTAGTTCAATGCTAAGTATATCCTTTTAACCGTAAGTTGAAGAGGCCTGACAAAGAAGGAAGGCTACAGCCAACCAGCATCCCACCGGCGGTGCCCAGCGGTGCTTGGGCAGCTGTGGGCAGTACTCTCTGAGAGTGCCAAACCCCAGAGGCCAGTGTTCTCTCAGGTCACAGAGAAAAATAATAACTGCCATATCTTTAAGCCACAGAGAGGTAATTGCTGAAAAATAAAATCAGTATAAATTTCCCCTCCCCGCTGAAAACCCAAGCATGGCATCCTTGTGTCAGCTCTAAAAAAAACAGGAGGAGAAGGTAAAGAATGTTCTTTCATTGTCTGAAATGAGGTACACACACAAAGTAAACAAAGGGACTAAATCAAGTAGATTTTTAAAATACTTTCAGTCTCGATTGCCTAAGGAGTTCCAAGTGCCCCAGAAGGCTGCGGGACAGCGTGTGTGTGTGTGTGGGGAATGTTATGGGAGTTACAGTAATTGAAATTCCTCTCTTCCCCTCCCAAACTGATTACTCCAGGAATTTGTTTCATTATGGACTCCTCCCGTTGTTGACTTTTCTTCAGTTCCTCCGTCTGGTGTTGGCCACTCCTGACTCCCACAAGAAATGCTGCATTGTCGGAGAGAGCAATGGGGTGAATCTCACGTTCCAGCCCTGCTCAAAGGAGTTTCCACCGTTATTCCTCCTCTCCCTTACTCTTTGCTTCAGTGCAACCCTCTCCCTCCTCGTTTCCCTCCTCGTCTGCCAGCCCCTCTCCCCCTCACGTTGCCCCATCTTTGCTCTTGCATTCTGACCAGCTGGTAGATGCACAGAAGCGCACAAGTGGGCATGTGCAGGGCACCATGCCAAACACAAGGTCTCTCTCTTTCCTGTTGCACATACCCTTAACAACACAGAGCATATTTCTTAGTGCAAAAGTGCCGTGATGGAATTCCTGAGTATTGAAGATTTGGAATTCTGTGTGGGGTACTTTTGGTAAGCTAACTGGTGAAGGAACTTTTCAAAGCAAAGTCTGGTTTCTGCCCTGAGTATTGAAAATACCTGCCATTATGCTCCATTTTTCAGTAGTTCTCAACTCTTTCCTCTTGACTTGCTCTTCTCACACCAGAGGGATTTCCTGTGTCACACCACATCCCTTCAGAACCTTCTCCAACCTCCCCTGTCCTATCCCACCCCCCTACACCTCACACCACCAAGTCTGGTGTAGCTGACAGACGTGTTGGACAGCCAGGGAGTCTAATGAACAGTAGGTCTCAGCTTTCTTTTCCTGAATGTGCGGTGCCCTGGTGTGAGCCACCATCTGAATCTTGCTGTCTCTCTCTCTCTACAGAAAGCCAGCAGACCTGCACAACCTAGCCCCTGGCACCCACCCACCCTTTCTGACCTTCAACGGGGATGTGAAGACAGATGTCAATAAGATCGAGGAGTTCCTGGAGGAGACTTTGACCCCTCAAAAGTAATGAGCTGCTTATTTCCGGAGATAATGTTTGGGAGGGGTTCGTGTCGATACTAAAATGCACAGTGTTAACTTTGAGGAGGCAGATCTCCAAAGGAGCCTCATTGATTCAGAATGTAGGGCCTTCTTTTCAAAGAGAAAGTCTGAAACACCCCTCCTTAACCTTAGAGGTCTGCCAGTGTCAAAACTGCTTCACAAAGTCCAACTCCAAGAGGAGGAACTCCTGTCACATGGAGCTGATCGCTGCCTTCTAAACAGAGTGACTTTAGGAGTGCAGGAAGGTTACTACTTCTCCAGCCCCCTAGAGAAGTCCTCTCTCTAGTTCACTTGGCCTGGAAGACACTCCAGCAAGGGAAAAGTCTCCTTCATTTCTAGGCTGACCAGACATACTCTTTTAAATGGGACAGTAAACAATGGTGCTGTCTCATTTCAAAGGGTACCTATTGGTCTCACTGGGTTAAATTCAAGACGTCAGTAGGCTGACCCTACGTAGCATTTGAAATGGGACAGGACCATTGTTTTCTGTCCCATTTAAAATGCTATGTCTGGTCAGCCCACCATAACAAGCACTAAGACTGGTAAAATAAAAATAAGCCAAAAGAGAGATAACTCCACAATTTAAAACCACACCAAGGTGTGAGTAAGAGTCATAAATCTGACCAGGCTGATCTGAGCTCATAATTAAATGTGAAAACACTTACTGAAAACAGCTCCTCTTCTGAGCTTGAGCACAGGGACAGGAGAGACCAGAGGGCGGTCGTTTCCTGTCAGGTAAATAAGCTGTTCCAGATAGAAAACGGAGTAACAAGAAGGTAGATGAATTCTAAAAGTAGCTGGAAGCTGGACTTGCTCATTATTGTTGAAATCGCAGATTAGAACAATCACAAAAGTTGATTTAAAAGCTAGAAAAACAATACCACATGCAGAGTATGGCACGCATGAACAAACTTCATTCTGTAGGGTAGATACAGAAAGTTCTAAGCAAGGGGGCAGGAGAGTCCATTTTCGGTTTAATTTGGGGGGTGGGTACGATGTGGAGGGCAGAGGATGAAGTACCTGGAGATGGGGAGATCAGTTAGATGGAGCCCAAAGGTGACAGTCCACGTAAGACAGACTTGAGAGCCGAGCTGGGGCACTGACAGTGACATGGTGGGGGAACTAGGAAGGATTCAAGACCTATTTAGTAGGTAAAATAAGTAGGACTGAACTACTGAAAACCACTGTCTTGCATCTACTTTAAAGTTTTATTTATTTGTTAACACTTACATTGCCCTCACTCTGTATGCCCCAGGAGATAAGGAGATTATTCTCACTTTATGGTTGAGGAAGCTGAGGCATGGAGAGCTCGAGGAACTTGCCCAAGATCGCAAACCATTGTTAATTTAAAACTTCCAGTCCTGCTCTGATTAAGACTTGAACACGCATATATTCTTCCTAAAAATGTATTCTTTGTCACCCATATTAGGACAATAAATTTTAACCCTAATTGTGGGAGGCTGCCTCAAGCTCACTGGAAGTAGTTGAGCGTTAGACTGTAAATAAATGCATTAAATAAATCAGCTGGGCAGCCCTTCCCCACCCCACCCCGCAACCAGCCCAGCTCAACCACACACATCTCTGAACAGGACACCAGCCACTGGCTGAAAGGGCCCCGGTGGGGCTAAGGCTCCAACCCTGTCCCCTGGGACTTGACCTCATTGTTGGCACTGCTGTTTTTTAGGAGGGAATGGAAAACTGAAGCAACGAGAAGCATAATGTCCCACTTGGTCCTTTCCCAGGCTGGTGAATGGAGCGGGTAGAGGGGCTGGGCTGAGCCTGGAGGCCTGGGGTCCACTCCTAGGTCTGCCAGTGATGGCCTGTGACCCCTCACACCAGTCTTTTCTCTGCTTTTGGCCAAAGTTAACCTCCTCGATGAAAAGATGACCCCAGAGCTCTTTCTGCTCTTGGATTTGTCATTTCCACCTTAGCCTGGCTGTTTCTCTAACTCAGGGGTCTCCAGTCTACATCCACGATGGGACCAAAGGGTTCCATGAGACCCCCCAGAATTGTATACTGCATGACTGTGGGTACCTTCTTCCAGAGAAGAGCCTTCATCAGATTCATCATGATTTCATCACATCCTGAAGCTCCCATGATCCTGATCCGAATAGGCTAGGCAATGTTAGAGGCAGGTGCTCCCTCCTCTCCTCCCTGTCCACCCACACTACCTGTCCCGAGCTCTCTTTCCTCTGATCCGAGTCCTTTTCTGGTCTACAGTTGTATGTAGAAAGTTCTACTAAGTGCCCTCCTGCCACATCAGTGATCCAGCAATCCACTACAGCCAGGTAGCAGAACCTCAGAACTGTTAAAATGTACAGCTTCAGAAGGCTGCCAAGGGGTGGGGGGGCATCCACCATTCCAGAACCCCAGGAATGTCCCTTAAATGTCTTCCCATGAGTCCCTTAGATGCCTACGTATGGGTCACAGTGACCTCCCGGTACATGTCACCAAGTCAGTGCTTCAGTCCCACAAAGGGAGACTGGCTGTTCTTCCCACAACAAGCCACCAGCCTCTGCTGGCTGCCCACTGACTCAGGATGGGAGGTTGGGTGGCCTGGGTCTTGAGGTCCCTGGAGGAGCACAGCCTGGCCTTCTGGTTCTCTAGGGGGCAGCAAAGCCCCCGTAACTGTTCACCAAGCGCTGGTCAGCCATGTGTTTCTCATCACACCGCTGTTTGTAAAAACTTCCAGAGAGCCAAGAGATTGTGGGAGTCTTTTTCCCCTTAGCTTTATTTTTTAAAGGAAAAAAAAAAATCCCATATACAAACACTCCAACAATTTTCTTCAAAAATCACATTTGATCCCACAAAACATTTGGTGTCAAAATGAGGAATCCAGGAAGTCTCAAGTAGTTTCTAAATGAGACTAACTTCCCTCCCTTCCCTGGACTGACCCAGTTAATGTTCAATAGGGAAGCATTGGGACTAGTGTTGAGACATGGCCAGTCCTTACCTTTCATCTCCGTGGAATGGCCAGAGTTAATGGGATTCAGAAGTGATAGTCAGAAGACCTAACGCTGGCCACCTTTCTCCAGTGTTTGTCGTGTGACCTTGGGCAAGTCTCTCTCCCACTCAGACACTCCTCATTTTCTCATCTCCAACATGATGGGGTAAAACTGCATGATCTTTAAGCTGCCTTTCAGCAGAAGTTCTGTATAATTCCATGAGCTTTTCAAAGTGCTTTTTAAGAGCTGGTTGTTATTAATACTTAAAATAATCCCAGCAGATAGATGCTGTGATAAAAATTCAGTGAGGAGTGGATAAAGTCTAGTTACCTGGCATGCCATTTAATCAGCTAACTCCCAAGCAAGTATTAAATATTAACAGGGTTCAGGACACTGCCAGAATTGGAAGATACTTTGAATTCATTTTTTTTAAGAAATGTTAATAGGTATCTCACAATAGTAAAAAGACAAGAATATTCTCCTACCCCTGTGGGAGGTAGAGAAACAGCCTCAATACCAATGACAAGATGGCATGGTGGCTCAGAGTAAGGGCTCTGGAGTAAGAATGACAGACTCTAATCCATACCACTAGGTTGTGCTATACTGCAGTAACAAATGAGCCACAAAATCTCAGCAGTTCAATAGAATAGGAGTTCATTTCTCGCTCATGCAACATCTGAGTGGATAGTGTGGCCCTTTTCCAACTTGTAGCTATTGGAATACATTTCTTCCAAGGCTCCTCCAACAGGGAAAGAGCGAGAAGGATCATGCAAAATGAGGGCCGGGACTATGAGTGATTGCATCACTTCCACTCTCATCCTATTGGCCATAATCCAGTCACATGGCCTCAAGCGAATTGAGAGGTAAAAGCTGGGAAATGCAGAGAATGACATGGATATTTGATGAGCATGAATGGTCTCTGTTAAAGGTAAATTACTTAAAACTTCTCTAATCTTTAATTCTCACATCTATAAAATGAAGACTATAATGTTCATCTCAAGGGACTATCATAGAAGCTAATATTACTTGGCCTAGTGGCTAACATAGAGTAAGAGCGCATTAAATGGCAATATTAGGAAAAGAGATCAGTGCAGTGCCTCTTTTGTGCCTACCTCCCAGATGCAATTATAAGGACAGTCGGTGAGCTTAGGTCTTAAAACCACAGATCCCAGGGGTGTCTTTCAATGATCCTGTCTGCCTCCAAGGATCGTTGGCTTAAGTAGCAGAGATGGGACAAGGCAAGCACACAGTCTTAGAGGAGAAGGGTCAGAAGCATTAAACCGCTTCTTGAGTGAGGGCTTGGTGAGATGCAGATGCAGGAATCATGGAGTAGAGACAGAGGGGAAGTTCCTTTCACTTTTCATCTCATTAGAAAAAGCAGGGTCAACACTCAAACTCCTGAGAGAGCCCCTGGAATCAGCATACATCACTCCATAAAGACAGGAGGACTGACTCTCTTTTACTCCAGTGTGTCCCCAACTCCTAGACAGGGTCTAGCCCCCGACAAGTGCATACTCTATGTTGATTTAATTCACAGGGGTTTTTTTTTGTTCAGTGGCCTGGTGGTCTATAGTTAGTCAAAGAGAAGTCAGTTGGGACTCTAAGCCAATCAGAGTACTTCATCTGCAATCATCTGTCTATCTATCTATCTATAGCTACTATTTACAAAAAAAATATTTTGATGAGAAGTCAACTGTTTTTCTTCCCAGAATGAAGCTTAAGCGCATGTTTAAGATGAATGCTTTTGAAATAAGATATTTTGAAAACAGTGGAAGGAAACATTCATTAGTTAGAGCAGAGGTTGGACAAACTTGTCTGTGAAGAGCCAGATGGTATGTCTGGCTTTGTGGGCCCTATAGTCTCTGTCACAGCTTCATTTCTATAGAATAAAAGCAGCCATAGACAATATGTAAATGCATGGACATGACTGTGTTCTAGTAAAATTTTCTTTATGAATACTGAAATTTAAGTTTCATATTATTTTCGCTTGTCACAAGATAATATTCCTGTTTTGATTTTGTTTCAATCATTTCAAAATATAAAACATATTCTTATATACTTCCCAGTACATAAACAGATGCTGGGTTGATTTTGGTCCATGGGCCATAGATGGATAACCTCTGAGTTAGAGAGATTCACCATTTCCTTGACTGTCAGCAGACCACATCGTAATGTTATTTCAAAGATGTTTGTATGAATGAAACACTAGTGCTACCATTTGGAGAAAGGGAATGTACTCTGTAGCCCACTTACTGCATATTTAAAATATAGTATAAATATAGAGTTAAAATAAATGCACTTAATATCCTATAGAATAACCTTCCCAAATCTAGTTAGCATAATCTGTGAGATTAATATTTGAAGATGTGCTACCCACAAGGACAAACTTCAAATAGAACATTACGCTACCCTGTAAAGTCTCAATGAATGATAGCACATAGAAAACAGGATGGCACTGCCATGGTGTCCCTGAGCACACAGCCCTGTCATCCATGTTGGATTTGGTACCACCTTCTAGTGTTTGGTGCACGCTAATCATGAAGAAATGGTCAGATTACGTAAAGTCTGATCAAATGATGATATAAAGCAAAACAAAAACAAACAAAAACTCAACAAGCCCAAATTAAAATGCATTTTCTAGACCCTTCTCTTTTTACATTATTGCCTTATCAAGCAAAAACAAAACCCACTTGGTATATATTCATAATCATGTTAAGGCAGCCAATTCTAAGAGCATGTCAGAGTCTCTGTGAGAGGCCAAAGTGGGAAAGGATGCTCCTGAATTTCCAGGTCTTGTGAGATTACCCAGCGTCTTGCAGGCAACCTCGCTTTGTGCCTCCAGTCAGAGCAGATGTATTTAATAATTCCCAGTATATTCAGGAAGACTGTCACAGACCCCTCGCAGATCACCCCCTCCTGGTGGATGGAAAGAGTTCATCAGCCACCTCCCTCAAGGTTTGGGGAGCTTTGAGGGGGAAACAGTGGAGTTGCTGAGAGGCCACAGGACGTGAACCCTGAGAACTGGGCTTCCAAAGTGAAACTGCCTGAACTGGAATCCCGGCACTGCTACCTAGTCATGGGGCCTTAGACAAAGGGCTTAACTCCTCTCTGCTGCATTTCCTTGTGTGTAAAATGAGGCTAATAGCAGTGCCAATAAAACTGTGAGGAGTAAACGATGGACACATGTAAGGGGGTTAGAAGACTGCCTGGGACGTGGCAGGCATTCAGTGCAGGTGAGCCTTTGCTGACATCAGAGAAGGGGTGAGATGGAGTGGAATGAACAAGTTCTCAGGGTCTCTCCTCTGTGTATTATCCGTGGGCCCATAAATGGTCATTGAACTTCTCTGGTCTCCACTTGCTTTCCCTGTACACTGAGGACAGTAATGTCTTCTGTACCTGCCTGATGACAGAAGGCTGCACCCAGTAACTTTCAGAGAACTTGTCCAATGGCAATAGCTGAGATTAAATAGCTATCTCACGTGGCCCAAGAGTGGACAGTCCTAGCTAATGAATGGGTCAGTTGAGAAGCAAACAAACAAACAAACAAACAAATAAATAAAAGAATAACAAATAATGTTTAAAGTCTTTTCAGTTCAAATTATGTAAAACACTAAATAAGAAAAAAATATTTTGCTTTTTAAACATCAAGCAACCAAACAGCTCACAGTTGACAGCCATTGGCACAGAAATCACAATGGTCCACATAACTGAGAATCATGACAACTGAGCAATTGTTCTCCATCCCCTCCCACCCCTGCCTGACCACACACATAAAGTGTTTATGAAATAATATTTTTAAAAAATTAGAAATGCTCATTTTGATGGAACTCATGGGGTCAAAACCATGGGTTCCCACACAAATTCACCTTATTCAGTGTCAAGGGCCACTATCTCAATGGCAAGCAGTTCCTAACCCCAGTTTGCCTTTTACATTTTTCTGGCTTCAAAACAAAAGAATGTGCAAGGGCGAGGGGCCAGGCTTGCACACAAGTAAGGAGTGTGCAAAGGATCTAATGGTTTCGAGGCCTCAGTGCCAAGGTGCCTAGCATCTCCTCACTCCAAGAATTAGCTCTGGGTAGTCAGGGGACAGTCGCAGGCCTGGCAGTGGATAATTAATTTAATGTGGGTTGGGAAAATGTCAGGGACCCCGCCTGACACAGAGGCAAGCTTGTTCAGAGGGTCGATTAGGGTCTTTCCCTCGGAGCATCGTTGGGACACATCCTGGGCCCTCTGATTAGTGTTCTGGTTTCCTGTGCACAGACTGTGTCCCCAGGTAGCTCTCCTCGCCTCGCTGGCTTCTGTTTTTCCTCCATCAGTGAACTGGGGCTGAGAGCTCACCTTCTCTCTGAGATGGGTATAAAACCCCCAAAGATTTGTAGATCTAGCTAGAAACAGGAGTGTTGCTTGTTGTGATGGGATCAGACTCTCCCCTAAAGGAATTCCAAGTTTTCGCTGATTTCACATCACACCTTCCATTCCAGGTACCCCAGGCTGGCTGCAAAACACCGTGAGTCCAACACAGCAGGCATCGACATCTTCTCCAAGTTCTCCGCCTACATCAAAAACACGAAGCAGCAGAACAATAATGGTGAGTGACTCCCTGCCGCCAGGAGCTCCTGAAGTGCCGGCTTCTATCCAGGGTATCTCGGATACTCAGGTCGGAGAAGCACCTAGAAGCAATGCTGTTTGTTACTCACCTACCCTACATCCCCCTTGACACAGGGGAGGCGGGTTGTATACCCTGCTTTTTGGGTAGTGGAGTAGAAAAAACCAACGGGTCTCTTTTGCTGAATTGGAGAGTGGAATGCAATGTGAACTGTGAGCCTGCCTCCATGCACAGCATAATGCCCTGCACAGAAGGGTCCCCTCCCTGTGTACTACAGTCCATTTGTCCCAAGTTCACAATCCTGCTTGTGTTCTCAGGACGTCCTGATTGGAACGACACATCCCAGTTTCCTTCTGGTCCCTACAGGGCTTCTCAGGGGGTCATCCAGAGGTCATGGTGGGACTTTTAGTCCCTCCTTTAAGTTAGCTAAAGCAATTTGAATAGAACCATAAAATTGAGTATGTATTATAAAAACACTTAAAGAATTGCCAGACCCTCGTGAAGAAAAGGAGGAAGGCTGAGAAGGTTTGCTTGCCCTCTAAGTGGGAGAAGGAGAAAGCCTTCTAGGCTGGAGCCTGGAGCCCGGCACAGAGCCAAACAGAGGAAGCACTTCATAAACCTTTGTGAATGAATGAATGAATGAATGATAATCAGATGAACACACCATGGACCCAAATAAGGCGGTATATGCCAGATGCTCCAGGAGCTCCGAGGAGAAAGGCAGCTCTTTAGACCAAGGTGACCAGAAAAGGCAGGTGTGCATGAGGTGCAAGAAGACATTTTGGTGGGTACACAGTTGGTGCCGTGGGGAGCAAATGACTCAGTGACAGTTACTGAGCACCTGGATTGTTCCAGGCACAGAACTAAATGCTAGGGGGAAAACACAACTAGAAACAGGTACTCCCATTCTTCGAGGCCTGGCTAATGCAAAAGCAAAGGCTTATGAGTAGATTCACAAACAAAAGGTCAATAAATGAAAGTCAACTAACGAGACCAGAGATACATGATGACTAATCTAAGGGGGTCTGAGGACCTGACTAAGTGCCAGTGGAAGGGTAAAACGGTAACTGCTGAAGTTGTTCAGAGCAGGGAGAAGTGACCTTGGGGGCCTTTGAGAAAGCTTCTTGAAGGAGTTTCAGAGGGGTCATAAGGTTAAGGGGAGTGAGTGACTGGGAGGATGTTGGGAGGAGCCGGGGGAAAGGCCAATGACAGACAGAGACCAGGAGAAGTGACCAGAGCCCACAGTGCCAGCCTGGGAGACAGGATTGTATCCTGGGGTAATGGCAGCCATTAGGGGTCTGTGAGGAGCGACTATAAGGAGCGTGGCCTTTTAGGGACCAGAAGAAGAAGGATGAGGAAACTATTTATAAAATATCCAGTGACCTTGCTTTGTTGCATTTGGACCCTGTGGTGGGTTGGATAGCGTCCTGCACAAATCCATGTCCACCCAGGACCTCAGCATGTGACCTTTTTTGAAAATAGGGTCTTTGTAGTTAGTTTAGGGTCATGAGCTGAGATCACCCTGGATGTAGTGTGGTCCCTAAATCCAACAACCGGCGTCCTTATGACGAGAGGAGCGGACACAGAGACATGGGGGAGGCAGCCGTGAGGACAGTGCAGGGGTTGGAGTGCTGTGGCTACGGACCCCTTGGGGCTACCAGAAGCTGAGAGAGGCAAAAAGCCTCCCCCCAGGGCCTGGGGAGGGAGCGTGGTGCCGCTAACACCTTGATTTTGGATTCCTGGCCTCTAAAACCCTGACAGAAGAGATGCCTGTTGTTTTAGGCCACCCAGTTGGTGGTACTTTGTTGTGACAATCCTGGGAAACAAATGCAGCCCCTCACAGCCAGCACATGGAGGGGGGCTGTTCCTGCCACTTTGCTGGCTGACGACTGGGAGCAAAAGGAGAGAGCGGACCAGGGGCTTGTCCTCATGTCCCCCCAATCCCCACACCGCTGGCTCCCACCTCTCGCTTTCCAATTCCTTATCCAGCGTCCTTTCCTCTCAGCCACAAATATCTTCCTTCATGCTTTTCAAAGCACCCTCAGAAAGTTTATCTCTCGAGTTATAAACGGTATTTACATATTATCCGCTCTCAACGGCTCCCCTCTCCCCAAAGCCAGGGCTACGGTTTCCACTAAACATCGCGTATCGATTTCTTATAAACTCAACACTCTCCAACTTTCATTGTTTCCGCTTCTTCTGTTTCACCCTGTTTTGCTCTGTGATGAGTTTTGCGCTGCTGACTCCTTCTCCCCCTAACTCATCTGCGCATTTCAAAGCTCCCACATCACATTTCTGGTTTGCCAGCCCCATCACAGTCCTCGGAGCTCCTCCTCTGCTGCCTTTTAACAAGACACCCCGCATGCTTCCTTCACTGTAACTACAGCTCGCCCGCTTCCCTCCCCTAGTCCCCTACCGCTCCGTTATGGCCCAGTGGGTCCCGAGGTTCCTAGGCTCAGCAGCTTAGAGGCCAAGGCTCCTGCAGAGAGCAGCGCCGTGGCCCCGCTCACACCGACTCCCACGGGAGACAGTCCGCACCCGTCTCCGCTCTGTTGGAGCTCTGCAGGGGGGTCGGGGCAGCCTCTCACAGCTCTCCGGGCAGGCACCCACGTGAGACCCCGGGCTTCCGGCGGCCTGCCCTGCTGCATGACTCTCCCGTTTGTCCCTCTGGAGCTGCAGCTCTGCATCTACTTCTCCAATCTTCAGATTGTCCCTTTTGAGTTTTCTTTTTCTTTTTTTTTTTAAACCTCTTGAGCAGAGCTCTTTCTCCCTTTCCACCACCTCACTAGCTATTGTCCCCGTCCCCCATACACCCATGGGCCTTGCCTGGGGTGCTTTCCTACAGCGCGGTGGCTGGTTCTGTAGGGTGGGTACAGGAACCGCCGTGCAGAGTCTCCGTGCTGTTCCCCAGAACCTCGGAAGTCCCCAGCTACCAGAACCCCACCATTGTCACAAAGGAGAGTTATCTGTTAGTATGTACGTTCAGTCATTCCTTATTCATTCAACAAATGTAGATGGCATGGAGTGACTGCCCAAGTCAGAGCCAATACTTAAATTAGGGCATTTCTTGTGTGCTAGACACGGGGTTGGGTTCTGGGGATGTCAAGACAAAGACAAAAGCCATTGCCTGTGATGAACTAACTACCGGGGGGCAGTAAAGCATGTAAACAGACAGTTGCTGGCCTGGCTGGAATGCCGGACCTGCCACTTCTTCCGTCCAACTTTGCCCGGGAGCCTCATCCTCTCGGCGCCCCATCCTCTCGGAGCCTCTGTTTTATTAGCATCTGTAAAATAGTCTTCATAACACCTTGAACTTCTTCATCTGACACATACAGCAATTAGTAGCCTCTCCAGGGTTTGTCAGGCAGATTTGTTCCCTTTATAAGTCAATGATGGCAAATCCTTGAGCACAGTGCCTGACGTACGGGGACGCTCATTAATGCTACCTTTGATGACTGTTGTTATTGCACAGACGAGACGCACACAAATAGTGGCACGAGGAACTACTGTTAAATTCCCACGCCGCCCCCACGGCCAGCACCTTCAAGCCTGCCTCCCATCAACCTCTTTTCTGCATGTTTAACTTTGTTTCCCACTTCCTTGGTGCACTTCCCCCCTTTCCAAAGCGTGTGTCAGAGGGTCCGTGGCCGGGCCCTGGCTGTTAGCCCTCAGCCTTGCTGCGTCTGACAAGGTCAGGGCTGGTTTATTGTCGGTCACTGCACTGCCTCCTCCTTCCGTAACGGCCGGTGCTCATCCCCTCGGTCTGCCATGACTGGATTCCACCCCCCTTTTAAACTTGCTTTGCATTTAAGCATCGCATGGATTTTCTCATGGCAAAGTCTCAAGACACTCCACATTCAGTGAGAGGCGCCATGGGCTCACTTTCTTGTCACTTGGGGTTCCCCCACCACTACCTCTGATGTGGCAGAAAAACAGGACGTGGTTTCTGGACACACTGAGTGTCCTGCAGCTTAGAGGCGGGCATTTGGGTGGTGGTTCCACTCACAGGCTCTGAAGCCCAATAGGTTCAGACCCCAGATTTGCCTCTCATGGGCCTTGTGACATCGGGTCAGTTAAATCAACTCTGCGTGCCTCAGTTTCTCCATCTGTGAAATGGGGTCATACCTGTACACACCTCCTAGGTATGCTGGAAACAGTGCCCACTGCTGTGTTCAAATGTCAGCCGTGGCTCTGAGCTGCTATCTGGGGGCAAGCAGTTAGAGCTCAGTCCTGGGCTGAGAGGGGAGCAAGCGGGAAGAGGTGGCACTGGGATTGCCCACGCTGACGGGAGGGCGGAGGGGAGACGATTAAGGGGGACCAGCCAGTGAGGAGAGGGCTTGGGGAGGGCTGGTGGGGTGGAGAAAACGAGGAAGGAAAGCTTCCATGGAAGGAAGGGAGGGAGGAAGGGAGGGAGAAGAAAGGAAGGAAAGAAGGAGTGATCCCCATGAAGTGCTGCACCCACGGGGGACAGCGCCTGTGGTGGCCTCTGTGCTCTTCCCACCTCGCTCGGCCCATCACTCAGCTGCTAGGCCCCAAGAGAGAGCCCAGGCTGGCCGAGGAAGCGTGGGCCCTTCTCCCTTGGACGGGGAGGTGCAGGGGGAGACCCTAGGGAATAGGACCCCCACCCCGACCCTGGAAGGTGTCTTTGAGATGGGAGAGTGCAGCACCGTGTTTACATGGGGCTGCGGGAGTCCCTGCCCCCTCACCCCACACATTCCTTTTTCAGTCCGGCAGGTAAACGTTACGCCATTTGTTCAGGAGGGAAGGCCAGTAGAGTTCTGAAGCAGAAGGATTGCGGGGAGGCCGCAAGCTTTGTCCACGCCGCGTGGCACGGGGCACACGTGACCGCCTGGTTAAAGCGCATCCGGCTCCGGCCTCGCTCCGCGGGCTGCGTGGCCACGTGGCGGCGCCCAGCGGTGACCTGGTGGCCTCGGTCCCTCACGGCCTCCCCTCTCCCTCCGCAAGCATCACTGTCCAAAACCCTCCCGGCACTACTCCTTTCGTCTTCCTCTGAGATGCCACCGTGCACACAGACCCCAAGTGACCCAAACCAGACCAGGCAGGCGGTCCCCAGTGCAGCCGCGCCGTGTCTCCTGGCTCCCACCCCACGCGCTGGCCGTGTCACTCCGCCTGGGACATCGCTTGGCTCCTCGGGTTTATCCCTTCCCTTGAGGGGTTTCTTTTACACCCACGTTTTACATGTCACCCCCATTCTCTGTCCTACTGTAACAGGATCTGTGTTTCCCTCCCTGTGCGCCTCTTACGTTTTTGCATTTCTTACCCTCTACCTATAATGTGACAGACCCCGGGAATCTCTGCCAAACCCTTTGACGTTCAAGAAATTGATGTGTAGCTACCTACCCTAATCTGGGCACACAAAGCTGCACTTCCCTCCGTTGCCCGTCTCTCCTTCCCCGTACTTCAGTCCTACCCGTCAGGCTGGCGCGTCTCCCTCTGGCACACACGGCACACGGCAGGCTCAGGCGGCGAGCCCGCGCGGCCGGTGAGCACCTTAGGTGCTCGTTCCTTACTCACCGACTTTAAAGTCCCTTTGACGTTTCTTCCAGCCCTATCACGCGCCCCCCTCCCAGATGCTGTTCATTCACAGTCCCTCCCCAGCACTACCATCTCATTTTGGGGCACAAGTGTCGTATTCTGACGTACTTTTCCCCATTGGAGAAAAAGTAGACGTGCACGTGCACGTGGCCTGAGACAAGAATCCAGCAGGTTCCTGCTCTGCTCACGTTTGCATGTCTGTCCGCGTCTGCGTGCACGCGCCCATTTGCACGCGGCCCTCCTTCCCCTGGAGAGTCTAACTAAGCCCGCCCTCTTCTCCCTACTCCATGCATCACGTGCTACCTTACCTCCTTTCCTCACTACCTTTGCCATATTTTTTAACGCATCTAACACACATGCATGCCAGGCTGCTGGCACTATGTGCCTCCGTGCCAGATGGTGTGTTTTCCCAATTCGGATGATTTTGGCCTTCTAGGGTTTCCTTGGAATTCCTTCGTCTCTTTGCCCTTCAAGTCTAGCTTCCACTTCTATCTTCTTCTGTCTTGTGGGCCCTCTTTCTACTTTAAAATGTGTACTCTGCTTGTTCCGGAGAGGGGGTATAGCCACTCACAGGGAACCATAAAACACAGCAAAGCAACGTACACCACAAAGAGGTGAGAAGGAAAGCAAGAGGCGGGCATGAAAGGGCGCGCAGGGCGAGCGAAACCAGTAAAAGCAGCTTGCAGAGCCTCAGGCCTCGGCACACCATGCAGACCACACGTTTGGCCCAAACCTAGCAGACAAAGCCAGAGGGACCCCCGGTCAGCTACGGCTTGGTTCTCCCAGAAGATAAAAACAAACCAACCTCCCAGAAGAATAACGAATATTCCTGAATTGTGGGCTCCCGTCGTAGGCACGGAGGACTGGTTGTTTTCATTTTCTTTGGCCTCTCCCTCTGCGACTTCCCTTCCTGTTGGCTGTAGACTCCGAGCGCTGGCTTCCTGCCGATGTATGAATAACTTCTCTCGGCCTTTCCCCTGTGGGCACCCTGCACCCCTCCTCACCCTCCTGGTCTCCACTTGTGCCCTCTCGGCACCTGAAATCCACTTTCTTCTTTTTATTTCTCCCCATCTTCTCTTAAAGACCCATGAGAACGCTCTGCAGCCTGAGGCTGATGTCCCCAATTTTTCTGTTCCTCTGGTCATGTCTCAGACCCAGAGCCACCTGCCTACACCTGTCTCTTTTTGTCACAACTGACTGGCCTCCGTGCTACATTTGCAAAGAGGTGCCCCTTCCCACTCACGGAAGACACCGTGATGTCCTAACCTACTCCTCCTAAAATGTCTGTCCCCATAAAAATACTTCTAATTTCCTAAGCAAAGTCCTAGAAACCATCCTGGGGTACCTGCGATGTGCTGGGCACCATGAAATGTGCTTTGAGGACAAGTCCCATACTCAAATTGAGTTGTCTCTCTAGCCTCGCCCTATAGTAGTTGTAAGTGTCGTGGCCATATTTTCCAAACTGAAAGGCAGATGTCAAACAAATTGCCTTCATTGAAAATAATCAAATTATAAGAAATTGGTACCCATCCCAGAAAATCCAGGACACATGTCCCCAAATGAAAAGCACCTGGCTGGGGCTTAGCCCTCTGCTCCTCCTCCCCAGTCCAAGGCCAAAGCAGGCTGCCCTGTGGAGGGAAGGGGAGTGTGGAATGGCTCCTGCTACTGTCCTGGCCCCAGATCCTTGGCTAGGACGCGTGAGTCACCATCAGCCACAATGTTCTCTGAGCAGTCGTGGTTCTGTTTCCACAGAAGGGCCAAGAGTCCCTAAGGCTCACATCAGTGGCCTCACCTCTTGGGACCTTGGAAGCCCAAACTTCTTAATATTGGGCTTATTCTGAGAAAACTGGCCATCACCGCCACACAGCCTGAACAAGAGTCTTGGGGTATTCTCCATTCACTTCCTTTCCGGCAGGGTGGCTCCAGGTCAAGCAGAAGGGAGGGCCTGACATTTCACTGTCTCACCTCGAGGAAGAAATAGAATGTTCGATTCGGATAGGGCTGTGGGAATCACCCACCACATTTCATCGAGACTCTAAGATGCACGTTGTTTGTTTCACATTTGACATCTTTGTAATCAGACTGTATCCTACCATCAAAATATTATAGTTTAAGTGAAGGAAATGTTTGTTTCCCAGAGAGCAGTTTTTGTTTCTTAGTGGTACTTAAAATAATAGAGTCTTACAATAGATGGCACCTTGGAGTAGGCAGTGCCCACCTCCAAAGGCCCCCTCTTTCTGCACCCTCCCATGGATGGGACACTCCTTTAGTTGGTGGCCCATGCTGCAGATCTCCCTGTAAACTCCTTAATATGGAGCTGAAGGCTGCGAGCCTCCTGTTATCATCAGGACGGCCCTTCCTGCTGGATGGAACGTGGTTGAAAGCTCACCGTGTGGCTATTGTCACAATAGCGGTTCCTCTCCCTCTGCCCTTCTCTGTCCCCTTCATCATCCCCCAGAGCCCGCGGGAAAGCCAGCACGGGCCAACCAGCCCACCAGCTGTATTCTGTGCTCCTTTGTGGTCTTCTTCCTCCATTTGTGCCCGAATCCTCAAAGGGCTCCTGCTTGCTCTCAGAGGTGCCCCCTGCAGTGTGCCAGGCCCCCGGCGGACGCCGATGAACACCGACTCCGTCTGCAGCACTCACAGTCACCCCTTCCCTGCCATGCTCCTGGTGGCTTGTGTCCACGCCAGCTCCTTCCTGTCCTCCTACATCACGCCCGCAGCCCGACTGCCCCTGCGGCCCGGTCTGGTCTGCCCCTTCCCACCGCTGCGGGCAAAGTGCTTTCCGCCCCACGTATACCCTTGAGGCCCTCCTAATAAAATCTGTAAGACCCTTCAGGTAAACATGTCAAACAAGATCATCCCCATTTGATGTATAGGAAACTGAGACTCACAGACTTCAGCTCCATATTAAGAAGTTTACAGGGAGATCTGCAGCATGGGCCACCAACTAAAAAACTGAGCGTCCCATCCATGGGAGGAGGGTGCAGAAAGAGGCTGGAGGTGGGCACTGCCTACTCCAAGGTGCCATCTATTGTAAGACACTACTGTTTTAGTACCACTGAGAAACAAAAACTGCTCTCTGGGAAACAAACATTTCCTTCACTTAAACTATAATGTGTTGATGGTAGATACAGTCTGATTACAAAGATGTCAAATGTGAAACAAACAACGTGCATCTTAGAGTCTCAATGAAATGTGGTGGGTGATTCCCACAGCCCTATCCGAATCGAACGTTCTATTACCGCCTAGAGGTGAGACGGTGAGAGGTCAGGCCCTCCCTTCTGCGTCACCTGGAGCCACCTTGTGGGACAGAAAGTGAACCAAGGTGAACATCGCTTCCAGATCCCTCTGGGGGAGTTGTCGTAATGCCATCTGCAGTGCAGTCTCAGTTCTTCCCTCTGCTTCTCCTGCCTAGTAACAGGCAGCACCCGCCTCTTAGATTGGGGACAGGCAAGCTTTTTCTGTAAAGGGTCAGGTGGGAAATATTTTGGACTTGTGGGCTCTGCAGACTGTCACAGCTGCTCACCTCTGCAGCTGGGACTATGAAGCAACCAGTGGCAATACGTAAACAAGTGAATGTGGCTTCATTTATGGGCTGAAATTTGAATTTCACATCATTTCCAGGTGTCAGGAAATGTTATTCTTCTTTTGATTCCCCCCACCCACCCCCCACTGCCATCCTAACATGTGAAAACCATTGTTAGCGTGGGGACAGTGCAAAAATAAGCAGGGGGCTGGATGTGGACCTTAGGCTGTAGTTTGCTGTGCTCTGTTTTGGGTGGTCCCAGGCTGTGACAGCAAGTTCTTTCCATTCGTATACCTCCTCCTCTCTAATATGGAGATTATAATAGGGCTCTTTCTTGTAGCATTGACATACTAATTAAATGAATTTATGCATTAAAGCATGTGGGACAGTCCTGGGCACACAGTAAGCACAAATGTGTTATAGTTAGTGCTGCCGCTGGTGTTAACTTCACGAGTCCTCCAATACCGGGTGTGGGCCCTTCCGACGGGGCGCCCAGCTTTTACTGCAATGCAGAAGGGTGTCCCCTGGTGTCTGCCTTCGGACGGGGCGCCCAGCTTTTACTGCAATGCAGAAGCGTGTGCTGCCATCTTCTGACGGGTGGAGGAATCAGCACTAGTGACCGCTCATCATGCTTAGCGTTAAGGAGCCCTGCGGATTTTCAAGCATCTTCTGCCTTCAGGGACTCAGTTAACCCCAAGCTTTGGCTGACGGTTCCAGAAGCAGTCAGGTCTCCTTCGGGGGCTCAAAGTCACCTTTGATCATCTGTCTCCTGCACCCAGGATAGGGCATGTCCTCCAGCCTGATGGACAGGGCCTCTTTCTCCCTTTCTCCTTCCCCTTACTTCCACGCACTTCCTTGACCTAACATACAGAAGTGTTTGGAAGGATTCAAAGCGGCCTCGGGAGGGCTGTTAGCCCAGCACTAACAAGCCCCTCACTATCAAAGGCCCAGTGCTTTTTCTCAAAGCGTCATGAAAGCCAGCTGCTGTTGGGGGTGAGAACGGGAGCGGGGGTGTTGGGGAGGCGAGGTGGAGCATTTTCCCAGATTCCCCAGGATGTGGAGAGCCCTGTTTAAAAGAGAGCGTGTGTATTTATTATTTCAGGCCACTTCAATCACAAGGCGCTTATGTCCTCCTCTTCCTCCCTCCCGGCCCTCCTGTCACATGGTGGGTGCAGTGTGGTGGCCCACCCTTTGGGAGGGGATGGGCATGGCCCCCACCTCTCATGCAGCCTCAGTGCTCTGAGGTGACAGCTAACGCGTATGCCAAACGGAGTCGGCCTGGGAGTTCCAGCTACTCTGCTCAGAGACAGAAGTCACTGAGGCGGCAGTGGGGGTCCCTGTCCGCTCCGTGGGGACACAGACCCATTCTCCCCAGGTGAACACAGCCGTGTCCCACCGCAGGACAACGGGCTCCCTGGAAGAAGGCCTGGGCCCAAGCTGTTGTCACGACGGAGGCTCCCGGGTGGTCCCCGGCCCGCCGCGGTGGTGGGGATAACGAGGCGACTGTCTTGCCACTTCCTTATAAAGCAGCCATTGCTGTCTCCTTTCCGAAAACGCCTCTGCTCATAAAGGCATCCTTCAGGTGGCTGTCCTGTGTGCGCGTAGCCAAGCCGGGCTGTTTTGTTTGTTTGTTGGGTTCAAGTTGTGCTTTGATTAGCATTCTTACAAGGAAAAACAAATAACCCAGGCTCCGAGAGAGCCGCCTCTGAGGTCTGGCGCGTCCTGCCTGGATGCACACGCAGAGGGTCCTGGAGGCTCCGGGCAAGAGGGAGGGGAAGGGGCGCGTGTTTCCTTCTGGCACCTCCCAGGAGTTGCCCCGGGGATTCCTCCAGAGGGTCTTTGATTTGGTTCGTTATGGAGGCCGAGGCCGGCAATTTCCAATTTACCAAATTTTGCTCCTGAAAGGAATCCTTGGGCGGTCATAAGCCAGGCGGTTGGTGGCCACGTGGATCGTTGAAGGGGGCAGCGCGGGGAGGGGGCGGGCGGCAGGGGGCTGGGGAGGGCGGAGGGTCCTGCGTGGGTGGGCGCATTCATTAGCGGAGGAGCAGGTGGTGGTGGCTGTGTGGGCTCCCCCGCCGCCGCCGCCGCCGAGACCACCAACACCCTTCCGTGTGGTGGAATTTCCCACCGTCTGACCAGACCGAGCCGGCCTGGCCTGGACTCCTATCAAGGCCTGGGGAATAAAGGAACTTTAAATGACTAATTTGAACACAAGTTAAACGTTCTTTCACCTCTGGCTACTGTAACCTCACCCTGTGCAATCGACACCTCTTGTCTTTGTGTAGGCTACACGTGGGAGCTACACAGCTAACTCTGTCTCTCCCTCTCTCTTTCTGTCTCTGGGTATCTCTCTGTGTGTGTGCGGTCTCTCTCGGGCGTTCTGCAATTTCTATGCACTAGCAGAGGCCATTAGATCCTCCTGACATAGGGCCATTGTATGAGTTAATATACAAAAATGTGCATTCACGTAAAGGTGTGTTAGTGACAGGACTTGATATGGGCCTCACCGCTTCACCTTTGAGCACAGTAGTGTAGGCGGGTGTGCGTGTCTGCACCCCACCGCTGTGGCTGGTTTGAGCGGGACTGCACTCATACCCCCTCCCCTGTGATAGGAACAGGAGGAAAATACGTCCTGCCTCCCTGTGGATGGTTAGTGAGGGGAGGCTCTGGGTCGATGAGCATCTCCAGTGGGTTCTCCCCATTTTGGTAGAACTGGGGCTGACCATGACAAGATGTGAAATCCAAGTGGTGAGCTAAGCCTCCTAACGAAAACTTCAGACACCCCCATTCTAAACTCCCCTTGTCACATTGGTCACTATCTTGTCCAGGCAGGATGGGCAACATTCCCTCCACTTCCGAGAAGAAAACAGAAAGCGTGAGAACATTGTCCAGAAGATGCCATGGAGTCAGGGATGGACATAGGACAGACCAGGCATTTCTCAGTTGTGAAACTCTTTGGCTACAGAGTAAATAATAATAGAACATAAGAAATCAGGGGTTAGATCCATTCTGGTATTCTGAATGTATCAGCTGCTCAGGATAATTGGTTGAAAAAATAAAAAGTTGTTCTGCAGAACTTTGACTTTAAAATCCATAGTGATCTTTAAAAATCTGCTCGCGTGCTGTCCCTTCAGGAAGGCATCCCAACCTACCGCAAGCCCGTTCGTGAATTTAGCCTCAGCAGCCTCAGTAGCCTCGTTAGCTAAAGAGACACATGTGTTTAGAACTCACCTGTCAGTAACACTTCGTTTTGCTGGCCTTGTTATCCAGACCGTTTTCCAACTTGAAGGTACATTTGAGTCCACTGGGGCTCTTGTTAAAATGCAGATATTGATGCCAGTGGGTCAGGGGTGGGCCTGAGGCTCCCAGATGCTTCTGCTCCTGCTGGTCCAGGAGAGCGCTTTGGGAAGTAGGGTTCTGGGTAGTGGTCTCCATGAGGTGACATGCTGCATGCGTCTCATTCGTCATTATTATCCCAATAGCCTAGCTCAGCATCTGGTCCAGAGCAGGTAACATTGGTTAAATAAATGAACGAACCACCTCCCAAACACCTCAGGACACCCTTACCCTGTCTGCTCCTTTACCTGAGAGACTCCTCAATGTCCAGAGCATTTCTCCCAAGCCACTTCCTATTCTGGCCGGTCTAGGCCTTTCCTTTAAGCCTGTGGTGACATTTCAAGCACTCCCATTTTCTTAATTATCTTTGAAACTTCCCAGCCTTTCTTTAAAGTTTATGACAGCGGTTCTCAACCTGTGGGTCGTGACCCCTTTGGGGGTCGAACGACCCTTTCACAGGGGTCACCTAAGACCGTCGGAAAACACATATCAGATATTTACATTACAATTCATAACAGTAGCAAAATGACACTCATGAAGTAGCAACGAAAATAATTTTATGGGGGTCACCACAACATGAGGAGCTGTATTAAAGGGTCGCAGCACTTAGGAAGGTTGAGAACCACTGGTTTATGACGTTCTCAACTGAGAACATACAATGCTTTAATAACCTCTGTTATATTAAATCAAGCTTCATAATGGGAAAACAAACAAACAAACAAAAATAATCTCATTTACAACCAATCAATAAAAGAGTATAACAATCTGAACACATCTGAAGACCATCAGTGTAGCAGTGGTGTTTCTCTTCACCCTTATTTTTCTAACTATATTCAGGGAACATTATATTTGGTGTTAAAGGCAAAACTTAGCCAAGAATCAAAGGAGAAAACACAAGACTAAATTCTAGTGTTCTTCCAGCCAGAAGCCAGAGGTCAAATTAATTTTCTAGGAAACCCTGGTTGAAGAAGCATTTAATGATCTGGATCATAATAGGAAATATGTTTTTCTGTGCCCATGTCCAGAACCCTTTACATTCTTGAATATTCCGAGGAAGGAGGTCAAACCATGTGACTTCTTAGGCCTTCCACATCTAGCTGTAACTCTGGGTCACATGCCCGTTGACATGTACACTGACAGTTACTCAAGTTTTGTTTTCATTGTGAGACCACAAAGACAAGTTTAACTCGACACTTTGCCATGCCTGGGTCTGACCTCAGTTCCACCTATGTCACTTGGCAGAGAGGTGCAGATTGGTAGTGGCCTGTGCTCCTTGTTTGGCATTGATGACCCTGCAAGAGGGCATGCAGGCCAAACAAATGGCAATCTTCCACCCATACTCAGGAGACCAAGTGCTATCATTACACAAAGAAAAGAAGTTATTATAGGTCCTCTAGTGAGATAAAGCCAGTAGCATGAGCTATAATGAGATATACAGAGTCACATTTTGGGGTTCCTCACCTTTCCTCAAACCCCTCTGAAGAGCTCATTCTTTCAAAAAAAAAAAAAAAAAAAAAAGAGAAAGAAAGAAAAAGAAAAAATATTTATTCAGTACCAAGCACTTTACAAGGTGCTAGAATAATAGTATAATGATGAAATATTGGCAGTATCTCTGTGTATTGGCAAAGGTTGTATTTGGCTTTATATAATGGAAACCTGATTACAGAGGCTAAAACAAATATTTATTTAATTTTGCTTAGCAAAAGCCTTTATAGCATCTTACTATGTGCCATGCCCTGCTCTACTCACTCTTTGTAAATGTTTACTTCTTAATAGGATTTTGCTTTTCTCACATAGCAAGAAGTCCAGAGAATAGAGAGTTCCAGACAGTTTTAGTTGTTTAAAGAAGTCATGGACTCAGCTCCTTAGAGCACCTAATTCTCCATGGTTAGTGTGTGACTTTCATTCTCATGTCACAAGATGGTTGCTCTACTTCCAGACATCACATGTAAGTTCCAGGCAGTGCTAGCTGTGTCTTGTCTTTTCTTTCCCAAAAGCCTATTCATAAATCTGCACTTACATCTCATTGGCCAAACCTTGGTCACTTGGTTTCCTCTAGTTGAGAGTCTCGGAATCTAGGAAGACAAGCATTATTTACCGGGCACAGTGCTACTCTGAAAAATTCTGGATTCTGTTAGTAACAAAGAAGATAAGAGTGAATTGTATGTAATTCCCTTTCTACTGAAGGTTAAAAAAAAAAACAAAACTCTGGTGAAAATATCAGATCTAGTCATGCCAACCCCTTTGGAGTTGACCAAATCTGAATCATTACCCTAGACTTTGGGAGACAGAAGTATATAACATTGCACTTAGTCTGCTGCACTCTTACTTCAAACTTTGGAAGATTCATGTAGTAGAAACTATGCAACTAAAACACCGAGTGAATAGCTTCTCCCCTCAGACTATAATTCCTGTGGAGGAAAGTGAGGGCTACCAGAGAACTGCTGTGAGCGAGGGGGTGGTGGGTATAGTTGTGGCATACCTGGGAAATTCTGCAAAAGTATAAGCTACTCCCCACCCTGAACTTCCCCTCTACGGTAGCCCCATTGCATGACTGTGAGGAAGAAGGCTCACTCTCGTGGGACTGTGGTTACAGCGACAGAGTCAGAGCGAAAGGACCAGCTGAGCGTGTAAGAAAAGACTGCATAACTCCTCTAGGATGACTTCCTCAGGGCAGAGGACAAGTCAAGCACAATATTTATTAAGCAGACTGTTTTCTTGCAGCGCTAAGAATTAATTAGCTGTTCTGTGTGCTTTGATTCTTATGCATCAGCATTGTTACAAATTGCACATGATTACCATCGGCTGCATGCCAAGCACCTCTGTGGGCATTACCGACTGTAATATAGGTATGGTGTCATGTTAGGATCTCTGTTTTGCAGATGAGGAAACTGAGGCATAAGAGGTTAAGCAGCCTGCCCACGCGAGTATGTGGCAGAGCATGATCCCAACCCAGGCTGCTGATCCCATGATCTGTGCTCTTGCCCTGTGCACATTAAGCAGATAATATAATCCATTAGTTTAAATGTGTGTGGTGCTGAGGTTTTAAATAAGAATAAGTAGGTCATTTAGGAAACTCTGTTCAAATCAGTTCATAAACCAACAAATACTGATTGAAAAACTACCATGTGTGTTTCCCTAAATAAACTCCACAACCAGCTTCACCACTGAAGTGAATAAAGTCAGCAACCCATGAGGGGTCAAGAGGTGCCACACCTGACCCACAGTGGGCACACTATTAATACCTGTTTAGCGGAGGAAGGAATGCATCTCTAGAAGAGAATTTAGGATAGCCATAGAATGACAAAGCCAGTAGTTATTGAAATTTAGAGTTGTGGGGGCAGGGGGGCAGTTTTTAAAGTTGCTAATGATTTTTCTATAAAAGATGTGGGCATTGGGGGTTGAAGCAAGACAAAATGTGGTTAAATCAGCCTGAGTGTTTGGGGGGAGGGACAGTTGAGAAAGACAGTCTCTAGGTCTAAACGTTGGAGCAGATGACCCCTGAGAAAGTTAGAATCTTTCTTGACCAGCTCGCTCTAAGTGTTTGAACAGCAGCACAAAACCTAATCTACGGCCTGATACTTAAAAATAACCTGTTAGCAAGGCACCATAAAAAAACTCCCAGTTTTCAGCCTAATTCAGTGGGCTACATAAACTACAACCAGCATTAATAGCTTCAGTCAGCATTTATGTCGTTCCTTCTATTAGCACAATGGGTTTTACAACCATTTATGAGTTTCTGGATCGCGTAATAGAAAACACACGTCCGTGTTCCCTGGGAAGACGCAGAGGAGCGTGGCCACAAGGGGTCGCCACTGCCCCATTGCTAGGCCTGCGCGCGGCCCCTAGGAAGGAGCGCGTTCTCCCCGGGTCGCTCTCCCCGCTGAGTGTCTGCAGTTCCCTCCTGGGCTGGCTCCCTTCAGAGTCCATCCCTCCCTGCCTCTTTCTCTCCCCTGTTGATAAATAAACACGTAGGACACTTACGTGGTCCAGGCTCGGTACATGAAAGGAAACCTAAATATGAAGACCTCAGTCACAATCTTTGTCTTGAAATTCATGGTGGCTTTTAGGAGAGTCAGAAAAATATCTGAATCTGGAATGGTCCATACTTCCCTTCATACTTAACACAGGTTTTTAAGGGTGCTGAAGTTGTCTTAAATTCTTTACCGTGACGTTGTTCTAAAAACAGCCGAAGACTTGCCTTTAAAAATATTGTTTTGTTGTCGCTGTGGGGAATAATATTCTGAACATAGAGCAAGTATCAGGTTGATTTGTGGAACTGTATAAAAAAGATGATTCTTCGCAGTGATCCCCTGAAGGTAGGCTGACCAGACGTCCTGTTTTAAATGGAACAGAAAACAACGGTACTGTCCCATTTCAAATGGTACACATGGTCAGCCTGGTCTCACTGGGCTAAATTCAAGGTGCCAGTAGGCTGACCTTACATATCATGCCAACAGGACAGTATGGTTGTTTTCTGTCCTGTTTAAAACGATATGTCTGGTCAGTCTCCCCGTAAGGCTTGGGGAGGAAGCTATACAGAAGGTCTGTCTTTCTCAAGGACAAGTCCCTGAATTTCTTAGAACACTCATGTCTCAGAGTGCCCCATCCACTCCATGAGTCTCTCCACCAAATATGAAGTAAGGGGCCACATCCCACAGTGTTCTGTACCTCAATTCATCATAGTTGTAAGACATGAATCCTGCCTTGGGAATAATCATTTACTGGCCTCTTACCGGAAAGAACTATAGGAGTTTGTCATTTAATTCGGTCTCTCATTCAATCCCCAAATCCTTTCTAGAACAAACAAATAATAGCCACGGCTGCTGGCTCTTCTGAAACCCAGCTGACACAGCACGAGGGAACAGTAGGGAATCTGTTGAAGTTGCCATTGCATTTTGCTTTCTCATAAACCGCTATTTGTCTTTCTGCCTTTCCTGTTTTCACGGGTGCCTAGAAACAGAGAGACCTGGGAATTGCTTCCCACACGCGAGCCCCTGGGTCTTTCACAGCCAGAGTCCATTTGACAACATGGTTCTCTCTGGCTGTGAAGCCAAGTCCAGTGTTTTCGGTCTGATGCCAAAGGTGGACATGAATTCTCCAAACTCTTAGCCCGAGACCATTGGACACACCCACGTAGCCTGGAGAGAACAATGCCAAACCCAAAGTGATGCTTTCAGGCAACCTGGAAACAGCACACGTGAACTCCATCCTCTGGGCTCTCCAGGATTCTCGTGGGAAGTTCTAGGATGCTCCGATAGGCTTCACTCCAGACAGCTTCTGCCTTAAATTGGTCTCTTGCTCTTAATCTTTCACTCACTCTCTCCTTGCCTCCCATTCTCTCGTAAACTTCAGTTCTATAGCCATAATACTAACAACTGTCTATAACTATGCACCGGACACTGTAGAAGATACCTTCATGGCAACCTGTAAACACCCATAACCAGTGGCAGGATCCAAACCCAGGTCTCTTGGACACTGGAGTAGATGTGCCACTCTGCTACCATGTCTGTTATCACAAGACCTCTCAGGCGAGCCTGGTCCAGGGCTCTCTGCCGCTTCCATGGTGATACCAGTGACATGCTAACATAGCCAGAGGGCCCAGGCACAGCAGATGAGGGCCCCTCCAAACCTAGAGGAAAGCCTATTTCCCATCCTCTGTAATGCACCCCTGCTGCTATTTCTGCCTCAGTGTATTTAAGGACCCCTCACAGATACTGTTTTGAGAGACAAAGTGACCCTGGGAGATCAGTCACTGCTTTAACCTGCTATTTGTTCTAGAAGGGTCGCTACGGATCAGAGGGTGTGGCCCCCAGTTTCTACATGCTTGGTGATTTCACTTTTGTACGGTCATTCACACTCACATAACCAGCTGTCACTGGGCCACCTTACTCTCTCTTTAAGGAGTTTTCCAAAGAAGAAAAGCTACGTGACTTTAATACCCCAAACTGGAAAGATGAATGGAAGTCTTTACAGAAGGTGTCTTGTGGGGAGCGAATGACACTGCCTTTCACAAAGGCAAATGTCCTCAAAGTTCCCTTAGAACATATGTGTCTCACCTCAAAACTGTAGTTTTTATCACAGCATCTCCACTTCCGCCCACCTGGCCTGCCCCTCATAACTCCCCTGGGCCTTACTGCCACTCCAGACCCCTCCTCTCTCCTGTGTGTCTGGCCCTGGGCATCTTGTGCAGAGCAATTGGGTCTCTCTCAGTTTCAAAGAAAGTCTTCTTCCTCCAAAAGGTGAGGGACAGTTGATACTAAATTCTTATTTTGTGATTTTTTTGTTGTTCTCATTATCATGCATGCTTAAAATTATCAAATGTCATCAAGGTATGCCAGCTTCTTATTTTCCCTCTAAAAATATGTGATGACCAGAGAAATCTATGCTGTGCTCTCCCTTGAACCACAGATATGCTTTATTTGTTTGCTTGTTTGTTTGTTTGTTTTTCCATCCTTTGGTTATACTGACATGCTTTTAAATGAGAAGATGAAAGGTAAAAACTTCATTCAGTCCCCCAGGTCTTTCCTAATATCTAGGTATTTCTTTCTTCATAGACAAAACCCAAATGCATGTCTCACTCTCTTCACCCAGTTGTTTGGCTATCACACAGACAACGTGACAGCATTGGTCCAAGTACGGGCAGAGTTGATATTAGTTGCTGAGAAATAACGTGGAGGGTTCTGGTAGGCTCCCTTCTCAGAGATAACTCCTTCCAGACCCAATCGTGGTCACTGAGAGCACCAGGAGTTCCAGCTCAAACCAAGCCATGAAGAGCAGAGCACAAATACATTATCGAGTTAGCTAGAAGGTAGGGAATGAGGAGCGATACTCTGATAGCTGCATTCTTGTCAGGGGAGTAAGGGTGCATGAGAGAGGTCTGTAATGCGACAGGAAGACAGCAGGCTGGGTGGACCCCCCAAGGATAAGCTGACCAGACACACTATTTTAAATGGGACAGAAAACAACGGTACTGTCCCGTTTCAAATAGTACGTCTGGTCAGCCTACTGGCACCTTGAATTAGCCCAGTGAGACTAGGCTGACCATATGGGCCATTTGAAAGGGGACAGGACCATTGTTTTCTGTCCTGTTTAAAATGGGATGTCTGGTCAGCCTACCAAGGAGCCACGGGGCAGTTCTTGACCCCCAGAGAGACACCTTACAGAACGGAAGAAGTGTAAGTTTCGGAATCCATCAGCCCTGTTTTAAATTCTGCTTTTCCTTCCAACTTGTGTAATAGGGCTACTATTTTGAAAACATTTTTCGCTTTGCTTTTCTCAGTACATGATTGTAATCTGTCCTAGGCATCCGTAGGCCCCACGAGAGATAAGGATTCCTATAGAGGAATTCCAAGAAACACAAAGGACTTCAATATTTAACTTTTGATACTCGAAATAGCATTTTCAGCAAGGTGGTAGCCCTGAAAACAAGCTAGTGTCTAAAAATAGTCCAAATTCCTTTATTTCTTAATTTTAGCACATTAAGAACCAGGCTTGGAGGACTCAGTTCACAGGAAGGTTTTCTGCTCTGTGTTTGATGAACTATTTGGCATAGGCAAATGAAAAGGAGAGCCCGCCCCTTCCTGCTCAGGGAATTTGGGGATGAAGAAGAGAGAGGCAGGGGGGTCAGGGAACTAGAGACGTGTCTGAGAAACTCCTGTGGCACTTTGCTTGGGTATCCTTCAGAGTCCTGTGGGGAGGCCAGCAGCCCACCTCTGATTACTACCCCAAGGTCAATATCCTCATGATTACTCGGGAAGGAAGTGGAAGTTCAGCATAACTGGAAAGAAACACAGGACTTGTGTTAGCTTCCTCAAGCCTTCACCCCCATTTACTTGGGGAGAAGGGCAGAGGAGAAGGAGGCTTTCTGAGAAACTGGGCATTTTTTATGCAGAAGTGACAGAATTCTCTAGAGGGACTATTTGGACCATGACATCAAACTAGGTTATAATCTAGAATGGACTATCTTGAAGTTGTTGTTTTCTCATGACCCAGGAGTTGGGAGCTTGTAAGGAAACGACAGCAATTAGAAACAATAGCAGGTACATTTTCTTGGTACGTCCAGGAGCAGTTTGAACAGTTGGCTTGCACATGTGTGTGTGCCTTGGATAAGTCCAAGCCTCAATTTCTTTATCTGTTAGGGGATGAATACTTACACCCATCTCAATAGCTTCCTTGTGCACTTAAATGATTGTTGGCATTAAGATCCCAATCCATTTAGAAATTCAGCAAGTGTATTGCTTGCTGGCACTGGGGAGCAGGATTAGAGCAATGAGAGGAACCCAGTGGGGCAGAAAGTGCTCTGCCTGGGACTAGCCCCCCGTAGCCACAATCTCCTTCCCTGTGGAGAGTTGAACAAACCTCCATTCAGGCTGCAGACTTCCGTCAGAAGTGGACCCCTGCTTCTTATCTCTCTGCAAGTTCACAAGCCAGAGAAAAACCATGCATGAGAAACTGCGTACAGCAACCTGGACCCACTGAGCTGTGCCTGTCCTTTCAAAGACCGCCTTTGACATCTGCTCCTCTCCATGTGAATTTTGAGCCCCAAGGGGTCTGCATGGCTGCTTGCTGATCAATACCCCTGGTGTACAAAGCGAACCGGGGCTGAGCTATGCTTGCTAGAGCTTGCCGGAGGCCAAGCTAGAGTCTTGGCTCCCTGGTCCCCATTCAGCCTCCATGCCCTAGTAAGAGTATATTATTTTCTTAGCTCAAATTGCCGTTTCCAAGTCATTATTTCTCTATGACAAGCAAACAATATTGGGTCTTATGTAATATCAACCTCAATGAATCTGGAAGTGATCATGGAATGGGTGGATTTTTTTTCCTCCTTAAAAAAGAGAAAAATAAATTTGAGATTGTTTGCATATGGCTGAGAATATTTATGAACTATTCCCCCTTGTTTCCTCATCACATATTTTATCCAGTGCATTTGTGTGTGGTACAGGATAAATCTTTACGGGGAGGGTGCGGTGGCGAGGGGAAGAAAGTAGTTAAAAAGACTGGGTAGCCAAGTCCCTGGGATGTTAATGGTCCTGGGTCTCGGGGTCCCCTAGCCTCAGGCTTGCTTGCTGCGGTCTGAGGGTAACCCATCCTACTACCCAGAGGAAGTCTTTTGGAGGGAGCGTTTTAAATCCGAACACTGAAGGATTTAACATCTTACCGTGCTGGTTTTTTTCATAACCCCCTCCCTCTCGTCAGAGCAAAAGCTTCAACACCAACATTTTCATAACCTGTGTGCCATCAGCTGAAAGAGATAATTAAATTCTACAGATGCCAGATTGAGTCAGGGTCAGAGGCATGCATTGGCTGGTAGGAGGGAAAAGAACTGGCAGAGGATGTATTGCTGTTGGCATTTGTGCTTCGACAGTATGGTAGTGCATTAGCACACAGGCCTGTGGCATCTGTTTCCCTTCGGCCGTGCCTCTCACCATGGCTTGTCACCAAGAAGGATCCCAAGGGAGCATAAGGGACATTAAATCAGTAAGAGAAGTGAAGCTCTGGGCTGTTGATTTCCTCCTCTAGGGATTGGGCCTCAGCACTGGAGCTTCTTAGAATTTCTTATTTGCTGCCACACTTTGCTTTTTCAGGAACATACTGACCAAGGGTATGGGCTAAGGGACCGAGAGCAGAATGACTGCCACATTTGGTGATTCCACAGCCATAGCTGTCATTAATTGGTGGCCTAGTATATGATCCAGGTACTGTGTGAGGTGCTTTCCTTGCATAATGTGAGTTAATCCTCACAATGGCTTTATGAGGTTTAGGAAGTTTTTGTCCCCTAGTTGAGATGAGAAAACCAAAGCTCAGTGGAGTTTAGGAACTTGCCCAAGGTCACACTTTCTAAGTGCCAAGATGAGAGATGTTTCCCAGATTTGTGGGGTCTGAAGCCAATACAATAAGTACTAATAAGGAATTTTTAAAGTCAACTTCAAGGCCTTGGAAGAGGCCCATGCAATTAAGGGACCTTGAAGCCTAAGCTTCAGCAGCATCGCCTGAAATCCACCCTGGGCAGGATCAAAATTTAAATAGAGCATTAGCTCCAGGCCATACGGTCCCATTCCCACAGCCTGGTCTCCTCTTTTCTCTTCCATGGTAACCACCAACTGAACCTTCATGTTCTTGATCCAAAATGCACAAATGCAAGTGAGGGAACTGATACACAGAGACATTCTCAGAACGTGGCTATTTAGTATGTTACATGGTATGTCACAGTTGTGACATAAGGCAGCAACCATACCCAGTGCCAGATTTTATCCTTCCGTGTGTAGAGATCATTAGAGAGAGAGTTTAAATTTGCCTAGAACGATCCTCTCAAGGAGCTTCGGTTGCTATTCCAGGTCTCTTTTACTAAATGTCATAATAGCTCCCAGACAAGGGGGACTTGGGCATGGACTTGAGCAGTGGCCAGCTCAGATCTCCAAGGGCCACTTGGAATCAGAATCTGTAATGTCTCATTTCCCATCCTATGTCTCTTTCCCCTGGATATCGATGAGTTGGTCAAGTTTCAGCAGACACTCTGACTTTTCCTTTCTCCATTATAATCAGGATTTTGTCGTAATGTTCATAACTGAAAGGGGTAGGTACAGGGATCTGAGGAAGCACACAAACCCAGAATAAATCACAAGTGCTCGGGGGTGAGGAGGGAGAATAATAAGCATTGCTGACTGCCCACCCTCTGCTATTGCCCTTGAATAGACTTGCAATCCCAGCCCAGACTAGGCAATTACTAGAGGGAATACACGCATTTTTCCCAGCCCTGCTGACTCTATTCTCCCAAACTGAAAACACAAAGCAGATGATGAAGTAAAAGTTCAAATGCCACACTAGGGAGAAGCAAGTATTGAGAAACTAGGTCCAACCTCCAGTCTGTTTGCAAACATTCCAGTAAGCATCCAAGTGATTTATCTTGGGCTGGTGTCTTTTCATTGTCTCCAACAAAAGGCCTTCTATGCAGAGACAAATTTGGGCTCTGTAAGGAGTGGCTAACAGAAGGCACATTGGGGAAAATCTGCACAAGAGCACACAGTCCCCTGGGTTCTTCCTCAGTTCTGATATTCATTTCTGTGCTGGAATTAATATCAGAGCTGACTCCTATGATCTCATTGTCACACTGTAAACCAGGGATCAGGCTGGTGATACAGGTGCAGTGGCTGCTGAATAACGTAGCCAACCACCTCTTTCACCTCTGTCCTCTGAGCTCAAGTGGACAGTTCCTGAGGTTCTGTTCTATGACTGGAATAAAGGGGTTTCCAACCTTTTGGCTTCCCTGGCCACGTTGGAAGAAGAATTGTCTTGGGCTACACATAAAATACACTAACACTAAGGACCGCTGATGAGCTAAAAACAGGTCCATGCGTAATTTTCGTAATGTTTTAAGAAAGTTTATGAATTTGTGTTGGGCTGCATTCAAAGCCATCCTGGGCTGCATTTGGCCTGCGGGCTGCAGGTTGGACAAGCTTGTATGAGATTTCTAGGCCAAGTGACTCAGTGACAGTGACTTCCTGGAGCTGTCTTTTTGAGTATTTTGCTCGGCTCTTGTATCTAAATGAATTACTATTATTTTTAAATGAATTATTAAAGAGATAATTGTTGGGGAAAGACCGTAAAAGTCTTCTGCCACATTATCTTCCTTAGGATGTTTGCTCTTTGAGCTGTGTCTGTGAAAGGTTTCCATGCAGCTGTGAGTGACCATTTCTGGTGGAGTCCACTGCCTGGTGCATTAGCTGTTCCATTTTTGGACAGCACTGATTTTTAGAACACTCTTCTCTACATTAAATTCAAGTATGCCTCCCTGGTATCCGTTGGTTCTGTGGGGGCAGCCCCAAACATGGCCTCTCACTTTCCCATGTCTTGCCCTCCTGGGAGCCTTGTTTCCTTTCTTCTCAGGTTGGGTTAACCGGAGTCACTACCTCCAGTGCATATCTCTGTCCTAGGACTGCTATACACTATACGGTGGTTGTTTACTTATTTAATAGCCCTTTCTTTACACACAAAATTATTATGTGGGTTAATTGTGGATTGCTGGAAAATATACATAAGCAAAAAAAGAGAAATGGAAGTTGAGTATGATTATTGTATTTTCTGGAAACAAGTACTAAGCTTTGATATACAGGCGACTCTCAAAAAACTGGCCCCCATGGGGATTGGTAGATGCCCGGCCAATGTAAGTAGACCCTTCATCAATCAGAACTCAAGCAAGTGGTGCTATCAAGCAACTGGCAAAACCTTGTTGCCGGTTGCTTGAGATTTTGTAGGGTTGCTTGAGTTCTGGTTAATGGAGAGTCTACATTGTATTCTGATGGTTGCATTTCTGTGTATATATTTTTTAAAAATTAACTAATTCCTGTTATTTGCTTGAGTCTTGCTTTTCCAGGTCATTTAATACTCATTGCATTAAAGGCTGCTAGGTATTCTGTTGTACGTGGGGAGCTGGTGTGTGATGAGGGCTTTGGGGTAAGCTACTTGACTCTGAGGACTGTGGCTGTCTCTAGTGGCTAAAGATACTTCCTTTGCTCTTCCATGCCAGTCCTTGAGAGAGGCCTGACCAGGGCGCTAAAGAAACTGGATGACTACCTGAACACCCCCCTGCCTGAGGAGATTGACGCCAACACTCATGGGGATGACGACAAGGGGTCGCGGCGCAAGTTCCTGGATGGGGATGAGCTGACCCTGGCTGACTGCAATCTGTTGCCCAAGCTCCATGTGGTCAAGGTAAGAGACCTCTACCTGCAGGTGCTGCTTAGATCCAAGGCCATTTAGGATGGGGTCACCGGTGTGGCTAAGTCAATGGCGGGGCCTCCTGCTGGTCGAGAGCCTGTGCTCTGAAGACACGTGAATAGGAACCCAAAAGTTAGCCTCCACTGTGTGCTGGCTGTAGAGCCTCTTAAGTTTAGTTTTTGACCTGTAAAATAGGCATATATTAGGGTTATTGTCATGAAAGTGCCTGGTATGTTGTGGGGGCTCAATGTACACATACAATAGTTGCTGTTGTAGTTATATATAGTCCTAACACTCCAAAGGCTTCTCCCTTATCACTTCCTCATAGGTTTTTCACTGGTCATACCCCCACATCTCTATTAAATGTGCCCTCACATGCACGTTTTCTTTGTGCGCAGACCCAGCTTCTCATCCTCTCTAGCAACTAACTCCCCAGGGCAGGCAGGCATCCTCTTCCTCATCTTTCAGTTGACCAGATGGAGGCCACAAGAAGTGACATCATTTTTTTTTTTTTACTATGGTTGCACTTTCTGACCATCTTTGACAGGCAGTGTAATCCTTTGCTGTATGAATCTTAGGATCTGCAAGTTGGAAGAAGGGAGTTCAGAGGTCATCCAGAACAGTTTCCCATCCCAAACTGGGCTGCTCTCTGTTTGTGACAGGCAGCAGTGACTGCACATTTTTGATGATGAAGAGCCTTCTGCCTCACAAGTCAGCCCTACCATTTTAGACAGCTCTGATAATTCAAGTAGCCTCCCTGTTACCCTTTATTGTCTGGGACATCATGGGGCAGTGCTAGGTTGACCAGATATAGCATTTTAAACAGGACAGAAAACAACACTACTGTCCCATATCCAACAGTACATATGGTCAGCCTAGTCTCACTGGGCTAAATTCAAGGTGTCTGTAGGCTGATCATACATACTATTTGAAATGGGACAGTACTGTTGTTTTCTGTCTCATTTAAAATGGGACGTCTGGTCAGCCTAGACACAGCTGCTCTCTTTCATCTCATTTGAACATAGCAGTTGTGTCTCGCAGCATTCCTTAAACTAACACTTCTCTGCTCATCCTTTCTCGACCCTCACCAGCCTGGAGAGAAATACAATGGGATTGTAGCATTGTACTGTTCTCTACTTGCACATGTATTTTTTATGTCTTGTCTCAGTCACACAGTAAGAGGACAGAGCCTTCTCTGGGCATGACGGTGGGTATATGGTGGCACTTTAATAAGTACTCATTGATTGGTCACTTTATCACCTAGTTGTGTCTTTATGATACCCAGTTTCTTTGTACCCTTCACTGAGAGGAATCAGATGCCATCATTTATCAGCTGGATATCTGCCTATTGTTTTGTTTTGTTTTTTTTCAGCTGAAGTCTGGGCTAGAAATGCAGGCTTCCTTCCAATCACAGCACATACAAGCTTGAAGGGAAATCACTTAGTTGGGTGTGCACTGGAGTTCCCATGGGCTCAGGCTCAGCTGGAGCCTGGGAGGGAATCATGCATGCTGGTGCTGGTGGGCTGGGCAAATATAGCCTATCCACATGAAGACAGTGTGGGTTTGGGGACAAGCCAATGGTCAATTGTAGGACCAGCCAAGCTACATCTCTTTGAAGTTATTAATTAGTGCATACTTCACTCCACCCTCAAAACAAGTTTATTTTTTTTCCCTGAAGAACTGAAGGCACCGGTAGGAATGAAATGATTCCAGTTCAGTCACACTGTGTCAGAGTGATGTAATGGGACCACCCCCATTCTAGAAGGCAGGGAATCCAAGTTCTAGTCCTGTATCTTCTACCAACTGGCAGCATGAGCTGGGGCAGATCATGTACTCTTTTTGGAACTCATTTTTCTTATGCCTAAACACAGAGATGTGGATTATGTCCCTCCGCTCTTCTTTCCCACCTTCCTTCATCTCTCTTACTCAAACACGTATTGACTACTCACTCAAGAATCGCTTGTTGAATAAGGTTAACAGGTGGATCTGCCAGCCCATGTGTTTCATACTACAATTTCTCCAGTTCCTTCTGGCCCTTAGACGACTGAGTTATGGTTCTGTTCTTGGAGGAAGTTCAGTGAGTTGTTAATTCGGAGGAGCCGGGAATCAGGAGGAGGATGGCCCGAGCAAGAACAAAGGCTGGGCCTCACCTCCTGCCTCCTTAGATTTCTGCTGATGCAGCTTATCAGATCCCAGGGACCTGGCAAACCTCTGATGTGCAGAAAGAGTAAAGAGAGAGCCAAGTCATGCCTCCAGTTTGGCTTCTGACACCAAAACTTAATCTGGGCTGTGGGAGCTAACTGTTTTCATATGAAAGAGCAAATTCAGATATGAGCGTGGAGGTTCCTGCAAACGTCAGAGCTTCCTGTGCAAATCTTTTCCCTCTCACTCTTGTGTGTGTTTCTCCTCTCTCCTCTCTTCTCTCTCCTCTCTCTCCCTGGCTGTCTTTCAGGTTCATCTTCATTCTGTGGAAGCCGAGTTGTTTTGGCCCAGGCACTTACTAAGTGCCTGGTTTGAACTCCCATTGTCTGGTTCCCTTCTCATCTGTCCAGGTCAAGTCAATGCATGAGGAAACAACCAGTTTTGTGACTAAGGACAGGGCAGGCCTTTTGCAGCCTCCACTGGGACCCTCACCTGGCACAGTGATCTGTTCAGCCTCTGCAGCAAACTGGAAGGGAGATATCAATATAAACACAAATATATATCCATAAATTGCATTTCTGCTGTTTTCAAGCTCATATTATGTCCTTTAAAAACTTGAAAATCAATTCCAGCATGGAGAGCCTTGAGGCTGCTTAGCAATCAGTTTGTAATCCACCACTTCTGTGTGGATTTGCTCCTCAGCCAAGACAGGCTCTTCTGAAGGCTCTTGGGCAAAGGCAAGGGGCGCTCATCTTGCAGTGAGCAGAGACCAGGGAGAACTGGCAGGGGGCGTTGGCCCCAGCGTTCGCTCTTGGTAGGTGCTATGTCAGAACTCTAATTCCAGCACCTTCGCCTATTGTCAGTCACACCTAAGCTGGACAGAACATTGAGGGGGTGCCTTCTCTGGGGAGCACACCAAATTTAATCTAAAGAAGTATTAAGTACTAAAGAAACAGGAAGGCAAAATATCTCATGAGGTTCCACTTTCAGAAGGCAGCTTCCGGGCAGGGGAAAAGGACAAAACCTGGTCATTTAGGTCTTACAGAGTGAACCTGGGACCCCTGAGGTGGGGCACTGTGCAGCTGATGCTGGGGGGCGAGTTCAAAGGATGGCCTATGGGACTGGGACCCAACTTCGACAGCAGGGTCACTGTTGTGTGTTGGCCTTGCTGAGCTGAGGTGATGACACTGGTTCTGCAAGTGTTGGCAGAATATTAGACTGGATTTAGCTGCTGCTCCTGGAGCAGAAAAGACTGACAGGAGCAGGAAGCCCATATGGAGGGGCATGTCCCTTCTCCCTCCTCCAGTCTGCAGGTTCTCTCTAATGCCCCCTCTAGATAGAGCCTGGGGTGGGGGGAGTGACTGGCAAAGCAGAGGTGTGATTCTCACAGTCTGAACCCCAGAATCACAAAGAAGCAAATGCACGAGTAGGCTTGAAGATAAGCAACAGTAGATGAAAAGCTGGCACAGGAGATTCTGAGTAGAGCTATTCCTTTATTATTTGCATAGGGCAAAGTGGAGAGAACTGGGATTAGAAAACAGGAGCTGTAATAAATATGAGTGATTCCTCAATAATATTGGTTGAATTAATTATTTTTCTGTGGAACAATGTGCAAATGACTAAATCTTTTGTGGCTTCAGTTTGTTCATTGTTAAGGATCTTCAGTCTTTGAAATTAAGTGATTTTATTACATTTGATACTAAGTAGACTTTGACTGACGTTAGGATTTAGTGACATTAGGATAGTTAAAGATTTTATTGAAACCCTACTTATTGAACCTCTCTTTACCTTACTTTTCTCATCTATAAAATGGGAATATAATACACTCTTATAAAGTTATTTAGAATGTTAAGTAGCTTGCAAATGGCTTACAACACTGCCTGGAGCAGAGCACATATTAAATAAATGTTCGCTATTATGGCAACTCTTATTGAGAGCATTATTGAGATTATTGAGTGGTACAGAAATTAAGAAGCTTTGCTTTCTGTCCTTATACTGCTCACAGCTAGGGAGGCGAGAGAGGACACTAAAATAGTAACTGTGATTCAGAATAGAATAGATCTTAGTGTTGTAATAGAAGATCAAAATCAAAGTAGAAGAATGGATAGGGAAAATGCACTCTCTTTCCCAAGAGATGTGCCTTCTATGAGACTGAGCTTCTCATGCGATAGGTCCCTCACTCAGAACAGCTTTCTGGGGAACCCGTACATCACTGGCACCAAGATGAAGATGAAAGCCCAGAGCGGGAGGACCCGCTGTGTAGGAGGACCCCAGGGCCAGTGGTCTGGGGATCTCTTTAAAATGAAAGCAATGGAAGGAGTCAGAAGTCAGTGCTTCAGGAGCCCCATGATGCTTTGCTATGCCCGCCCCAGCCCCCGAGGGCTAGAGGAAGAACCAGCTAATATGCAGGTCCCAGTGCATTGGGAAAATAAAGGGGCCTCTGTTAAAAAAAATATTCAGAATTTCCAGACATTGACAGCAGAACATTAAATAGAGAGTGGGGCTCTTTCGAGTCTGAGGCCCATGTGACTGCACAGGTTGCACATCTGTGAAGCCCTCCCTGGCTAGTGGGCCCTTATAGAAGAGGCCACTTTGCCCCTACCTACAAAGGAATGCATTGAAATGGGCAAAAGGTGGGTGTCCATGAATTATAATAGGTAATGTTTCTTGAGCATTGAATATAAACCAGCCATTTCATTAAATACTTATGTGTATTAACTAATTTATTATGCCAAGATAGGTCTTATTATTACCTCATTTTTGAGATAAAGAAATTGAGGCTCAAAGAGGTTAAATAACTAGTTTGAGATCACACAGCTGTTAAGTACTGGTATCAGGATTGCAGTTCTAGCCAGTTGGGGTCCAGCGCCCATGCTTTTGACCTCTATGTTACTCATTCTCTCAACCCGAACACCACTTCTTCAGAATGTCCAAGTTCATAGCCCCCATTAGGGGGCCATGTAGGGAGAGAACAGAAATCACTATTTGTTCACTCCTATGTCATACTTGGAGCCTAGACATACGTTCCAACATCTAAGTCACTTGTTAGGTGTTTATTCTTTTCTGTAAATAAAGATGCTTATATAAAACAAAGTGGATAAAGGAAAACAGAAAAAGCCATTTACGATAGTATCAATTAGACGTAACCACCGGTAATATATTAGTATATATACTTGTAGTCATCACACGTATTTCTCCAAATGTGTGATACCACATTTCAAAGTTAACTGTCTTGAAGAATTTTCCAGATCACTGGAATTTCCTCTGCAGCCTCATTTTTAATGGCTTACCAGGGTACCACTATACTTATGCACAATACTGTATTTATCCATTTGTGTATTGCCAGACATTTGTGTTCTGTACCACTTTCTGCTGTTCTAAATAGTTCTCTGGTCATCTACGCACAGCTAAATCTTTGTGTACATCCATGATTATTTCCTAAGGAAAAATCCCTAGGAGCAGGATCACTAGCTCAAAGGGCAAATTACATTTAAGGTGACCTTATTATACATTAAGCTGACAATGCACTGTAGGATTGTAGGCCTGAGACCTATGTAATCCTTGCTAACAGATGTCACCCCAATAAGTCAACAATAAAAATGAATTAAAAAAAAGAAATAGGAAATAAATTAATACAAAACAAAATAAATTAAAATAAAAATAAAGTGGCACTGCCCTCTTGACATTATACTCACTTTGCTTCTGGCCCGTTTGATGCATGGCAGGTTCTCCTGCTGTGCCCACACGCCGAGTCACAGCACTAACACCTTCTCAGTGATCTGTGTCATGCCTTCACACCATCTCTGTCCTGCCATCTCTGTTGTAGATTGTGGCCAAGAAATATCGCAACTACGATATCCCACCTGAGATGACAGGCCTGTGGCGGTACCTCAAGAACGCCTATGCCCGGGATGAGTTCACCAACACGTGTGCAGCTGACGCGGAGATTGAGTTGGCCTACGCAGACGTCGCCAAGCGCCTCAGCCGGTCCTGAGCACAGCCACCTCGCCCCATCCCTGCTGCAGAAGGACTCAGCTTCTCCCAAAGGACTCCAGCTTCCCAGACCCCTCTTCCACATTGCCTCGGGAAACATCTTCTTTTTTTTTTTTTAATCAGGTCGCATCTTGCTGGTATCATCAGAACTTCAGCCTGCTGTCTTTTGTGAAGGTCAGCGCCAACCCCATCCGATCACCCAGGAACTCTGCAAGCAGAAATGCTAGAAGTAGTCAAGCCCCCAGCCTTTGAGCCTTGTCTGGGTTCAGTGTATTTGGGGTCAGAGTTGGAGCAATGCACGTATGGGATTGTCACTGGCCCCTTCTGCCAATATCAAAATATTAACATCTCCTCCAAAGCACTGGAAACATGCAACACCATGTCCCCTTCCACTCTCCTCTTTGTCAGGAACTCCAAGGCCAAGGCCAAATGCCATCTTAGTTCTCATTAGAAAAAGATCACTGCTCTTAGGGGAGACAGAGGGGGTGAATGGGGAAGGACAGAGCAGGCTGTGGATGCTGGCATCTGCTGGACACCCCTGGAGTCACTCACTGTTTTGACAGTCCTGTCACATTGGGCACTGAAGGCCAGACTGGAAAACCACGTCAGAAACCGTCTCCATTTGCTGCAGTGCTGTGAATGCTGTGGAGCTCTCACGCACGTGGCTGATGCTGACCCCCGTGTTTGTGCTGCCCAGGCCTTGTCAGGGGAGGAAATTGACATGCAAGTTCAAACTGGGGTGACCGGGAAGGGGAGGTGAAGGGAGCAGTGTAGATGCCAAAAGGCCCACGGGGCTCAACCAGCCATGGGATTTGCTTGCTTAGGGGTAGTTGTTTTGTTGGATATTATGTACCTGGGTTTGACTGTGTTTACCCACGAGTGAATTTTGGTCTGTGAGAAAGCAGATGGGCATGGGAGATGGAGGGATGGGTGAAGAAGAAGATGTTCTTTATGATGTTTAGTGGTCCCTGGGAGTTTTGTAGACAGGTCCTCTTCTCATGATTTAACTTAGTCTTGAACTGGTGATGTCAGGTAACTACCAACCTTTTAGCAAAACCCTAGAATTGGCCAAAAATGACCATCCAGTTCCTGGATGCAGGTCTGCTAGTTGGGTGCTCTCAGATAGCCACTCCAGGAGGATTCAGCTGCAGCCTCTGGTGGGTGAGAGAGATACTTAGGCGGTGGCATGACCATGGGACCTTAGGAAGAAAGTCCATGGGCCTTTCTGACTGGGAAACCATGTGGTTTGAACTTGAAGAAAAAAAAAAAATGCCCAATTTGGGTTAATGTTTCTACCATCTGAATCAACTACCAGATGAAAAAAAGGAAACTTTTTGTTTTTTTAGCTAATTTTGCACTCCTCGGTCTCCTTGAATTTCACCTCCTTAAAAGATTACCCTGCTTGAGCAGAAGAAACTAACAGGAATGGACTAACCATCGGCTCCGGCTCGCAGTGAGCACCCTGTGAGGAAATTTACCCGCCATAGACCCTCCCCTTCAACAATCCCCCCTTCTGTGTTGCCTGCTGGTGGAGAGTGAGCTTCCAAGTGCCGGAAAGCCCCAGGACTTGGCTCATTGCTCAGGGAGGGCAGGATGGCATAGAAATGTCAACACATTCTAACCCAAGCAATCCCCAGACCTACTTGCTTCCAGGGACCTCTGAGGAAAAAGAGTGACCCATTGATCAGAGCAGAGGGGAGGAAGCAGGGGGTCTCTTTCAGCCCACTGAGGAAGAGGAAACCTTCTCAGTAGGACATTTTACAAGCCCGAGAGCTCTTATTTCCCTCCCAGCGGAATGAACTGATTTGGTTCCACCTCTAAAGGAACCTGTCCAGGACTTCCTGGAAGCTTTGGCCCTGGAGGTGTTTAAAAAGGAGACCTGATGAAGAAATAGTCTTTTTTTACTTTAGGGAAAAGCTCCACACTGGCCTCCTGGGGCATGAAAGCTTAAATGATCCCAAAGGCCTATTAATTAGGGTAAATAAAATCCCATTATCCTAGGAAATTCTTTCTTGCCCTTCACAGCACCGGCGCTATGACCTAAGAGGCAGTTTACTTCCCTGAGACTCACTCCCTTGAAGCAGGTCCATGTATCACAGCCAGCAAAACAGAGAAAACAGAAGGATGCCCAGGTGGGCCAGCTCCCCCAGGGGACTTGGCAGATACTAATGACCCTGATTTGATACTCAGAATTCAACAATTGGCTGGTCTTTAAAAGCAGTCTTTAAAAACCAACAAGCCAAACCAAATCAGTACTGTTGTTTGTAGGTGTTCCTTCTGTGGTTCGTTTAGTTTTACATAAATAACATTGTTAATAGGCACTGAGTAGGGGACAGTGACATGATCGATTGTAACCCTTTAAAAGAGGGGGAGGAGTTAGAGATAGAAGGCACTTCTGGATACTAATTCAGGAATATCTTTTTATTTCCATAGTAGATTATCATATAATATAATGATTGACTTAGAGCGTTAATGTCTTATAGCCAGATTAATCAGACTATTTTTAAATACTTCCTTCTGATTTTTTTTCAAAAGAGATTTTTTTAAACAAATTCTTCAGCCTCTGAGGGCTTTGGACATAACCTTGTCATACTCACAGCAAATCGTCTCCCAACCACAGTGTGGTAAGGTTCTTAGGTGTCCCCAGAACCCACTCAGGGAGTATTTAAGGTTTGCAGTTTGATCTCACACTCCAGAGTTTTATGATAGGAGGGAACCCTTGTCATCGGTCTTGAATTAATACTGATTTCTCAGAAAGCATTTCAGTGGCTCAGAAAGGAGATTAATTTGGATTGAGATCCTATTTTAGTTTGGATTTATTTCTCTCCTTAGACTTTTTGTCACTTTTTTTAGGGGGAAGAGTCAAACTCAGAATGACTGTGTTGAATTTACCCATCTATTCAGCACTGCCTACCTCTCAGGTTGGCCCAGAGAGAAGATAATCAGATAAGATTTTAATAACTATAAAAGATGAGCAGAGTAAGTAAAATTCTGATTGATCCAGAGTATAATTCCTTCTGTTGTGTGCTTTCATCTCCTGACAAAGCAAATCAATCCCTGACAATTCAAAATCACAGGCATGAGTGTGAAGAGCTTGTTTCAAACAAGGGATATAAGCTACCCAGCACCAAACAATGAGCTAAAAAGTGAAAAATGCACAGTTTCTTTGGCCACAAGATCTCAGACATGTTTCACTTTCCCAAGAAATGGCACTCTCCTAAGTGTTCACTTCTCCTGCTGGTGGGGTCAGTGAGGATCTTGAATTTTTCATTAGGAGGAGACCACATTTTCTAGCATTTGTTCAAGGAAGCAACATAAACTCTTCATAGCACCTGCGCCCATTGCCCATTTGCAGACAGGCAATACCAAGCCTCTTAGAATTGTCACAAAATGGTTCATGCCTGGAATAGACCCTGAAGATCTATATGAAGACCTGGTCAAAGAGAATATTCACAGGGAGGCGGAGTCAGGACAGTGCAGGTCAATCTAGTAAGAGTTTTTCATCATGAGAAATCAGAAAGAATCTGTGCCTAAAAACTAAATCGGTCCAGAAGCAACAGATGTCCAGAAGGTACTTGTGTGTCTCAGCCCTGTCCCTACTGGCCTAGAGCCATTTCAACAATGGAGTGATCAAGATGACGGTGTCTCCCTCCTTGGAAAGGTGAAGCATTAACTTATGGTTAAAATTAAGTCAATGATTTCCAAGGGATCACTTCTTTATTTTCATGTATGTCATTAAGAATTATGCATTAGAGAAAGAAAAATGTGTGTAAAGCATCTGGTTCTGATGTTGGGAGAACTGACGCGGTCATGTCACTGGACTTGGGCCCTTTTTGCACACAAAGCCTATTGTCTTCTGTTCACTGCTCTTTAGCATTTAAACCAAACAGACATGTGCCCTCTTCATGAATGCATGTTCTTCTCCTTTTGTCAATATTCTTCTCCCAGCTTAGTTTCAGGATACTTTCATTTCATAAAATTGATATGATCCAAAGTAGTAATAATTTTATTTAATATTACTTAAAGAAAATAGATCCAATGCTCCCCTCCCCAGCCAAATATACAATAAAAGATTGCCTCATTATAGAGTTTGGGCTAATCCATGTTTTTATAAAAAGCAATCTATTTTATGGCAGAATGTATTTTTAAGGATCCAGTGATCTAAGGTATTTTATGTATAGCTAGAGATTTCACAATATTGACTATATACATATAGTTAACACGCAAAATATCCAGCTGATGTTTGAATTTGTCTTACTTTTCTGACCACCTGGTTGTCCCATTTTATAAGCTGGGGAGTTAACTAATTTAGCAAGAATTGCCTAGCTTTTATAAAAGGACAAACATTTCATTTTGTAAAGACACTCCAATGATAGTTATTTGATTTTCTCAAGACCTTTAACTGTGGTGATGAAATAACAGGACTGCTTTCAAGCCTTAATAAATGTAAAATGCCTTTTAATGAAAATATTGCTGAGTGTTTTCCTCACAAATCTCAACCAGTTATAAATTTACTTCTCAGTCTTTATTGGTATCGACTGATTCAAATAAAGTTGGTTTATTTTCAAATATTACAAAAGCAATCATCAGACTTTTTATTTGAGGTGGGGATTTCCTATGCTGTTTTAAATGACAATATGAAACACCTCCTTTTTCCAAATAAAGGTTACCTTATCTCCCATTATAGAAGAAAATACAAACTTCCAGGGATAAAATAAAATTTTTGAAAGAAAATATGTTAATTATCCTTAAAATAAGGCAAAGAGGGAAGAAGAGAAGGAAAAGCAAAAGCCTTATGACCTACGCATCCAGAAACTGATTTTTATTTTAGCAAGGCTAAAATTCCATAGTACATGGGCTAGGTATAAAAATATATTGATATTTCTTTATGTTTCTTACTTCAGTTTTCTATCTACATTTTAGTATCTTGGGGGCAGGGCAACAGTGACAGTCCAGGTATGATTTAAGGAATGCCTTAAAAATACTTAACTATCTGCACCCAAAACTTGGCCTTTAGTGGCCAAGCTCCCTCAACATTTCTGACCTGAAATCCCCATCCTTGCACCATATCTCCGATTCTGAATTAAGGTCCCCAGAGTCATGAAGTTTACCTGAAGTCAACATAATACCTGATAAGGACCTCTGTGAGTACACACATTGCTAGAAGTTACAAAGATCCTGGCAGGCCTCTCTGTCCTCCATGTTCTGTCAGAACCAAGCTTCTCTTTACCTGGTAAGGGATGAAACACCTGACCTAAGAAATGAGTCCTGATTAAGGAGGCAGACTTAGTGCATGGTATCAGATGTTGTCAATGGTCATCCCTCTACCCAATTACCTCTGTCTTCACCTGGCAGACCTCTGATTATTGTCAGGAATGCACCTCCCACTTCCCACCTCCCAATTCTTATGTAACTCAGGTGAGTGTGGTTCTAACCCCAGTTGCAGGGGTGAATCATGAATGGTCTGAGCCCATTTCAGAGTGGGCTTTTGACCAAGTTCTACCCAGTATTGTGAGGGGATTGTTTGTTTTCAAACTTCTGAAAAGATCTCCTTGTTATTAAGAAAGTGATTCCTTAATTCACTGCCTTTGGTGCTACTTATGGATGCAGGTGTGAGGCCTGGAACTTCTGCCACCCTCTAGAGATAATGATGGGCAAGCCCTAGGGCAAAGGTAATACTCTGCAAAATGCAGCAAAAACAGAGAAGTCCTGGGTCATCAATGGGACCACTGAAATGCTGAGATGGCAAACTCAGAAACGGTTCTAACTCTATTTCCAGTTCTGTAATATATCCCAGATTGTTTGAGGGTAGGATTGTTTGTTTGCTTGTTCATTTATTATTATGAATGGCCAAAGGCATCCTTTGTGGCACATTAGACAAGTTTGTTATTGTTGTCATTGTTGTTGTTAATAGCCCGGTAGACCATCACCTTTCTCTCCTAGGAGCTGTTCCATGTTTCCCTTCTCTGAATAAAAAGGGTCTGCTCTACAGGCTGATCCAGGGTTGTGAGCACCTGGGCTATGATGAAACCTAGGGGTATATAAGTGGCAATGACTGTGCCTTGGATTGAGGAGCACTGAGTCCTGTTCCAGAGAAGCAAACCTGGAAATGAGAATATCTCATTATACTCAAAGGTGTTGTGAGCTGTGTCTCTTTTATTTTTATGTCTAGTACCTAAAATCCTCAGGATCCTCTTAGAAAAGGCATGAGAAACCAGACTGGAGAGGTAGGAAGCTAAGGATTGAAAATAATTACATCAGAATTCTAATCCTAGGTCCATCACTAAGTTACCATGTGACCTTGAGCCAGGTCCCTTTCTGGGTGGGCCTCTGTTTCCCCAAGGGGGTTATTAAGGTTCCTTGCCTGTGAGATGATGAGATCTCTGATGAAGAGTATTTATTGGTAATAAATGGTTATTATGAGTGGAATGATATTTCAAGTAATTGGAATTTCAATCTGTTGGAAGGTCTCACTCTGATCTTCTTTAATGGAAACAACATGATCACCAGAAAAATACATGGATATTAGGAATTTGGGGTATTTTTTCCTTTAAAGCAAATTTCAGGCTATCTTGCAGTCCATTTACACTCATGTCAGTCTCTTTCTAGTCTACAGCTAATGAAATCTACACTTACATTCAATGAAAATGGCCCTGGGGCCCTGCAGTTAGGTTTATTAAGCTGCAGTTATTTGTGTACAAAGTAAAGCTGACTTAAATTTTGGAAAGATTGTCAATATAAAGTACAGACATTTTAAAATTGGAGTTTAACCCTACTTTCGCTAGAATATCTCGATGCCCCAAACCTTCATATCTCTCTTCATCTATATAGGACTTGGAGTCTAAACCACACAAGGTGCATAATGCAAATACAGATCAGTATAGAATCAAATACTATTCTACCTGTGGAACAGTGCTTGGGTACATGCCCTTTTGCGTCTACCTGGAATTGTTCCTATATAGTATACACTCCTCATCACCCTCTCCCCAGTTAAACACCGAACTCCTTTAAGGGATATAGGTTATCCAATTTTGTGCTGTGTCTCACCTTGTCTAGCATTTAGCAAATATGGGATGCTCAAAAATATTTATTAATGGTTGGCTGGAGAGATCGTGAGACAGTATTCTGGACATCTGGGTTTACCTCGGATCTCACTCATTATTTCCCTGAAGTCCCTGACACCCACCACACCATAATTCTGAAAATGGAGTGATAACAGAGAGTTGAGGAAAGAAACAGGTATTTGTGTTAGTTAAATATGTTTCCAATATACTTCCAAAGAATGGATTCTTCTAAAACAGTCCATATAGCATTTATCTGTCTGTCTGAAAAGATGGAGAGCTGCCTAGTGCTTATTGGATTGCATTGTTGAGATTAGGTAATGATTTAGCCAGTTTCCCAAGTTGGCCACAAAATTCTGCCTAGATTAGGTGTTATATTTAGAAATGGATTAGAAGTTCTGAGATGAGGGTAACTCTGTAGGCCTAGAATTATCTGGCTAAATAAAGGTTAAGCAAATTTGTCTTTTTTGTCTGAATATACCAGGGCTGTCTGGAAAGTATCTAGTCATGAAATATGAAAAATGAGGCTTTTATGGCTGGCTGTTTTCTGGACAGTCCTCGTATATTCATTAGAGAATTTAGAAAATATAGAGAGAAAATTAAAGAACATCTGTAATCCTTACACCCAGAGACAACTACTATTAATTTGTAAATAATTATCTTTTTTCCTGGTGAGATAGAAATATAAATATGAATACATTTTTTTAACAACAAAAAAAAAAAAGCTGGGTTCCCTGATGGTGTATTGGCTTAAGGCTTCGGCGCTGGCGCTGTCAGCACTGCGGCCTGAGTTCAATTCCCAGTCAGGGAGCTACCCACATACCAAAAAGCAAAAAAAAAAAAAAAAAAAAAGCTATTATTGAGAACTGAATCCAATATACTTTCCTGTCTTTATGGTAAACATTTATGGGCCAAGCATATTTCCCAATTTCTGTGCCAAAAAATACTGGGGCCAGAGAAAAAGAACTTGCTACTTGCTCAGGAAAATACTTGCTTACTTATCAAGACCAGCAGGTTGCTCAGCAATATTTGCTGCAAGACCTTACCTTACTACGCTCACCCATCCAAAGATACTATGTCACAAGCTGCCCAACCCCGACCAGTTCCCGACCTGGTAAGACCCACCATTTAATCACTTAGCTCTGTAAATATCCTCCCCCATTATCCCCCCTGAAATACTACAAAGATGTTCTTTATTGAAATAAATCTAATACACTTAACTTGTCTTGATCAGTAAGTTATTCTAGTGCTTTTTTAAAATTATAAGCTAACATTCTACATACTGTTTTTTTTCTCACTCATATATCATAAACATCTTTCCCTGCCCCTTTTCATCTATAACATTATTCTAATGTATCATAATCCATTTAACCAGTTCCCTGTTATTTGGTATTTCTAATTTTTTACTCTTGTAATCAACACTATGATAAAGTTCCAATAAACTAGATTCTTCATTATCTCTATTGTCCCCTAGATTTCTGGAAGTGAAATTGCTAAATCAGAAGGCATGCATATTTTAAGGCTCCTGATATATATTGCTAAATTTGCTTTCTAATTGTCCCAACTTACTTTCCTATTAGGATAATAGGAGTGCTTATTTCCTTACATCACTGTAATATTGGAATTTTATTTTAATTGTCTTTTTAATTTGGTTAGTGAACTATACCTGATAACTATTTATTTATCCACTTGTTGAGTATCTCTTTTAACTGCACAATGCCACTTTCTTTGCTGTCTTCCAGTTTTCTCTCTCTTAGAGGGAAGTTTACTAACTTTCTCCTCTTTGGCCACTACATACCTATGAGGCTGCCACATCTTGGAATGAGTTGATTATAAACTGGTTCTTTTGACAGTTGTTCCCCTTTGAATTTTAAGTAGAAGAAATAAATGTAGAATTTCTTCTTTAAATATAATAAAACATGAGAAATTTTAAAAAGACAAAAACCTATACTTTAGACCACACAAGAATTGCCATGCTAGACCAAACCCAGAGTCCCAAGGGTATTAGGAATATACACCTTATATGTGTGTGAGGAGGGGAAGGGATACATTCTGACTTACAGTTTTGGAAACGTTAGTATTGAACTTACGAAGAGCTAGTTTTCACTAGAAATTTCCACCAGAAACTCACAATTCATTGAGCATTTGGGAAGGCAAGCATGCATAAAGTGAAGAGGGAAAACATGGTAAGTTGGCAGGCCCTGCATGGGGATTTGTGGACGTGTGTGGGAAAGTGAAGCAAGAGAACCTCAAATGTTAAATCTGTATTTCTGGGGTACTATGATCTCCAAAGTATCGTGGCCTCTAAAATGACACCCAAGAGATACACAAATCATTAGTCTTAAATCTTAGTTTAATTAATGGGGAAAGGAGACTTCACATTTACCTGGAACCAAAGGACTTTTGGGAAACGGTGGTCTTCACTCTTTCCTTGGGCTCCCTCCACATTCTCACGCATCACACAGCTCCTCGGATACCATTTCTTTTCACCATGTCCGTCATCCTTAGATAGAGGTACTCAGAAATCAAACCAAGATGGCACTATCTGGCCCTGAATTTACAAAGATGCCATATAACCTGAAAACAAAAGCAAGGAGAGAGGTAATGAACGTGAAAGAGCGTGAGATGCTAACTGAACCAGTACACAGTAAAGACAGCATCAGGGCCAAGTTCAACATCTAACAGAGACAGGGAGCCCAAATGCCATCATGTGGTTATTTAATTCCAGAAAAGGGAACTATATGAGGGTGTCAAGGGGGGTAATGAAAAGAGCAGTTAAAATGTCAATTGCTCACTAGAGACTATTTTTAAATGCTTTTTTGGAGTACCTTGCAAGGAGCCCCAAAGTCAATAATTAAAGACCCTATAAAGGCATCAAGGCAGAAAGCCAAGTAGATAATCTAGGTCAAGTGAGACCACTTGACCTAGAGTCCACTGGGGGATGAGATGGAGAGAATGTGGAGGAGCAGTACTTTTCCTTTTCAACTCTGTAAACATGAAGAAAGACAACATGGACATCTTCACTTCCTGTTTTGAAAAACCTCTTCAAAAATATGGACTCAAACACAGATATGTTTAATGGACTGAGGGCAACAAACGCCAACAAGTGGCATCCCAAGGGGAAAGCCATTGGATTAAAATTCATGGCTAAAAGATGGAAATAAGCTTTCCTGGAGGGGCTGTAAAATGCTTCCTGCAGGCAAGAACATAGCCCCACTTACACCCACAGAATATTGATTCTCTGAGATACTGGCCCAAGGGCACTGTGGCCAAAAAGACCAGCCAAATGCTGGGTTTCCTCTGGAAAGGTCTTGGCATGACATACAAAGCCTTGCTTTTCCTCGTGCAAAACTAAGGTGTGGTCACTCCTGCCTGCAGTTCTGATCACTGTATGCCAAAGAATATTAATCTTGGTAACAGTCACCATGCTGAACGCCTATCCTTGGGTCCTCACGTGCTAAATGATATGTATTAGCATTATCTCAAATTCTTTTTTTAAATGCTTCTTAAAATTTTCAATTACAGTGGACTTTCAATATTATATCAAAGGTCAAAGGATTAAGAAGTACCCATTGGCATTATCTCAAATTCTGAAAACATTTCCAAAATGTGTATTATTTTTCATTCATGGAATGGGAATCTGAGGCTCCCAGCAGTTAAGCTAATTGCTCATATTCACAAGCCAGTAGGAGCTGGGATTTCAAACCAAAAGACTTATGTCAAGTTTTAAAGGTGAGGAAGACAGACTGAAACAAAAATAGTCTTTTTCAGTCTTAAAGACAGAGCCGTAATGTGATCAAACCCAAATTAATGCGAAGTGTTGTAAGGTAATCACCAGGCAGAAGTGTGAACCAGGTAACACATAGTACCGACAACTCTGAAACAGCTAAAATTAAAAATACAAATTACTTAACAATATATCTTGGAAACTGCTCTGTGTAAGTACATGGAGAGCTTCCTAGCTTGTTTGTTTTGTGGTGGCACAGTTTTTTTATTACATGAATGTACCATTATTTATTGATTTATTTGTAAATATTTTTCATTAAAAAAAGAAACACGCACACAAGAAAGGAAAATTCATGCAGTTCAAAAGGCATCACAAGGAGAAGGAGGTAACCTTCTGACGGCACACCCTCTCACCTGCTTCCCAAAGGCCACCATTGTTAACAATTTTTATATTTACTTACAGGAAGTTTCCACATGTACACACACACACACATACACATTGCACCTACATGTTCTTTTTCAAAAACAACTTTTAATACAAATATAGGCGATGTGGATACATATGTATTCATTATATATATTTTATAAAAAATGGGAGAGCAATATTTTTTATCTTGTATTTTTTACTGAATATATTTTGGAAAGCTTTCCATATGAATATGTGTTTCACATTCTTTGTAACATCTGCATAGTATTTCATTGTATGAATGTAACTTAATTCACTCAACCAGTCTATTTAACAGACAAGTATTTCCAGTCTTTCGCTATTGAAATAATGCTGTAGCAAACATCTTTTCAGGTATTTTTGAATGTGTGTGAGAAAATATTTGTAGGGCAATTTCCTAGTGGCATGATTATCAAATTCTGAGGATATGCATTTAATTAATTCATTTTCATTTTAAATAGAAAATTCATTTGTGTGGTTCAAAAATTAAAATAGTAAACTATGCCAGATTTTTCTGGTCAAGATGTCAGAGTAGGTGAGCGCTGTGCTTGCCTCCTCTCACGACCACATCAACATTACAACTAAATTACAGAACAATCATTATTGTGAATTGCCTGAAGTCTAGCTAAACAGAAGTCCTACAACTAGGGATATGAACGGAAATACTTGGGTAGCCCCACCCTGAAAATATATGTCCTGTCCTCTTCTGATTGAGTCACACCTCTCTTCCAAGAGCCCTTCCTGTAATAATTAGGTCTTCAGTGGCTTTCCTGCCCCTCAGGTTTACATCTCCTTGCTATATTTGTATTATAATTCTATTATATGTGAGTTTATTATACACTATATTATATTATACCAGGTTGTATCTTTTAAGAATTAGAGCAAAAAATAAAAACCCATTGACTTTCAGAGTGTGAATGCAAAACTGAAGTGACAATACATCCAAGACTCCACAGCATTCCGGTATTCATAGGATGAGTCATGTGAATAGTACTTTTTCACATACCATGAGTAATGAATTGAATTAGATCCCCCAACTGGTATGTTGGAGTACAAACACCTGGTACCTGTGAGTGGGACCTTAATTGGAAGTAGGGTCTTTGCAGATATAATCAGGTTAAGATGAGGTCACACTGAATTAGGGTGGACCGTTATCCAATAGGACTGGAGTCCTTATAAGAATACAAAAGTGAATACAGACAGACACAGAGAAAACATGACCATGTGAAGACAGAGACAGAAATTGGAGTCATGCTACCACAAGCCAAAGAATACCTAGAGCCACCAGAAGCTGAGAGACAAGGGAGGATTTGCCCTGGGGCCTAGGGGGTTTGGAAAAGTACAGCTCTGCCAACACTTTGATTTTGAACTTCTGGCCTTCAGAACTGTGAGAGAAGATGTTTCTTTTTTTTTAAGCCACCCAGATGGTGGTAATTTGCTATGGAAGCCCTAAGAAACTGATAGATCATGTATTTCTTTATTTCTAAATGAGTTTTGCACATGCCCCTTCCCTGTCCTGTTTCTACATATTCCGGGCCAAACGGAAGTTCACTGAGGCATCTTCAAAGAGGCTGTCTGCTGCCTCGAAGGTGGGATTTTGGCATCCCATGCCCTGAAATCTGAGACCAAGCAACTTGCTCATGCCACCTTGCTGGCATCTCCTATAAGCATTCCAGGGCTACTGCACTGAACCAGGCACAGGTAATGTCCAGGAACGTTCGGAAGATCAGAGGTCTGGCTCCATCTCACTACTTCGCACGTAATCCCACACCCAAAGCCCTTCCCATCTGTCTTGCCCTGCCTCCAGGCCTTTGAAAAATAAGTCTTCTTTTGCTTCCCTCCACCTCATCCATGCGAGGAGGCACTCACCGGTGTTGTCCATCCCAAATGCCTTTGAGCTCTGCAGTGATGGGAGAAGGGCAGAAAGGACCCATTTTCAAAGCTGTTTGCCTGAAGAGCACCTGGAGGACTTATTTGGCAGGTTCTTCCTTCAGATTTCCTTTCAGGTGATCACGGATTTGGCAGTGGGGCACTTGGCTAATCCTCAAAGAACACAAATCAAAACTCCGCGTTCTCTTGCCCCGTAATTATGTTATCCAGTTACTCCCCTAGAGCCGGTGATAAAAGGAAATAGACCAAGTGGGTGCTCGACAGGTGGCCTTAAAAGGTTTAAATTGCCACTTGAAGCTGGGCTGATGAAAGGGGTCGGTGCAGGTGTGACTTAAGCAGACGAGGACAGGACACATTTGTTCAGGGCGGGGCTGCTCAGAGTACAGCCAACGGGTGGAGGGTTAGGCAGTGCCTTCTCTGTGGTTCACCTTTCATTACTGACCCGGATGTGAGGCAAAAGCCTGAGCAGTGTCAGGACTGAGGGTTGCACTGATCAGGTGTTGAGGATTTTCCTTCCTCATGCCCTGTCGTACCTTCCATCTGTGACCACAGACCAACCCATTTCAGGACGTAAAGGAGGCCCTCCGGAAGTGACCCGAAGGAGGCCTGTATGATAGTCTTAGAATGCTAAAAGACACAGCTCATTTGGCATCTAATTCTTCAGATACTCTTCCAGCTTATTGGTCCCACTCCATAGCATCCATCTTTAGTTATGTTCTCCTACTTTCATCTGATGGACGTTGGCTGAAAAGTTTTTTGTGCCTTATTGGTTACTTTATTTTTTTTAATTCATTTTTATTGTTAGACTTATTGGGGTGACATCTGTTAGCAAGGATTACATAGGTTTCTTTAGATGGAGACCTATGCTTCCTCACCAAGCTCATGTTTTTATTGTTTTCAAAGTGTTGAGGGTCTCTCATTCTTCTTAGGCTACTTCCACATTGGAAAGTTCTTGACATGGCATCATATTTTATTTTTCTCTGAACCTCTTGAATGTATCTTCCTAAAGTCTACTGTGCACATCCTAAAAATGTAGCATGTCCCCTTAGCTTTTAGGAGCTCTGGAATGAGAGGCACCATTTCTCCCTGGGTTTCTGTGACTTCCCCTTCATCGATTTTTCTTTTGTTTGCAATTAGTTTCAGAAGATGTGCAGAGAGTTGCAGTTCCCCATCTTTTCATCCTTGTCAGATTTGTATCCACAGTAAGAAAGCACCTCCCACATACTTCCACCTTGGGGGATTGACTGCTCTCCGACCCTTATAATCAGAGCTGTTTCTTTGAGAGGAAAAATTCTCTTAACATTGTGGGCATAACATAAAATGTGTAGCGGAGGGCAATGCTTGAGTTAGGTGGCGTGCAGGGATGGGATGGGGAATGTCTCAGTACAGATCTCTCAACTGAATTGCCTTTTACTTAACCTTGATGAAAAAAGTTGAGATTTTAAAAACATGTCATGAAGTACACAGCGTTTTTAATGTAGTTTTGACAGTTTATCACATTTTGGGCACTTACAAGTCATTATTAACCTTGGAAGAGATGAAAAAATGAGGAATACATGATCCCTAATACAGTTTCTTTCCCCCAAATGGTGGTTACCATAGTTCAATCTTAAATTCATTCCTCATACATGAGGCTATTTATCTTCCTTAGTTATTGGGAATTCACATTTATGAGAAAAGGTAGACTCGCTGCTGTTAACAAGTAACCACGGTACCTCAGGACTTAAAACAAAAGATGAGTGTCCCATTCAAGTCACAGCTGCTGTGACCGCATTCTGAGTGGTCTCATGGCTACTGCACTCTCTTTTGCCAGAGATTCCATTTCTCAGCCTTCTCTGGCCTAGAGGTGGTCCTGTGACCAAGTTCTAGCCAATGAGAGAAAAGGTGAGTCTTTGGAGCTGCCTAGAATTATCCTCATGATAAAAGGAAAGCACTTCGCTAATGCCTCCTCTTTTTAAATCCTGCTGGAGATCTGGTGCCTTTTTGCCTAGATAATTTCAGTTCTAGACTGTTTCCTGCCTACAAGCTCTCTTCTCCTACTCCTGCCTGTACATTGCAGCTAGTCATCTGTGAGAACACCAATCTGATTATATCACTTTTCTCTGTAAGAAAGCTTGATTTCCACTGCCTAGAGGATACCTCCAAATGCCTACATTTAAGGATTTTTAAGGATAAGGAATCTCATCCATGAGAAATATGCTTGGTTCTGTGGTAGACTTCTATTGACATGAGGCAACAGGCATGAGGACAACATGCCAACACGCTGAGGAATAGCCATGCGGAGGGATAGAAGGAGTGCAGGCCCCTGGAGGGATCGCTGAGCGATTGAGCCAGTCCTGGACCCTCTCATTATGGACTTTCAGGCTCCTCATTATGGGAGATCCTTGTGACTCTTCTTTTTGTTATGGTTGCTGAGAACAACCCTTCGTGGTCCGGTCCCTACCTAACTAGTCAGCTTCAGTTTTCTCCCTTCATCACAATGCATCTTGTCCTGCAGCCACTGCAAGCTACGGAAACGTTCTCAAGCATTTTTGTCTTTGTGGATATCCCTTTTCCTGCACAGGATGCTCTCCTTCTGCTTCTTTCACAGGCACATAAACATTCGTACCCCTCCTTCTAGATTTGGTGCTGATGGTTCCTCCTGCGGGAAGTCCTCCAGGCATAGCTTTCCTCCAGGCATGCTGCATCTCCTCCAGCACTTTGTTTCTAACTCAGTGACATGGTATGATGATTTGTTAACATCCATTCTTCTTCTTGATTAGAGCTCTTTAAGGTCAGAGTCAGTGTTTTACTTATTTCTGAGTTTTTGCACCCAGCACAGTGCACTGTATGTATTGTACTATATGGTATTATTATTAAATTATACTATATGTATTAAACTCTATTTATTAAATACATGATAGGTACTTAACAAACGTTTCCTGGTTGATCAATGTAAAGGCTTTCCTTTCAGATCCCAGGAGCCCATCACACTGTCATCACAGCTCACACCACTTCTCTCAGACTTGTCCCCATCTATTCTAGCTCCATGACATCTCATGAATTCCTAGAATGTTAGAGTTGGAAGAGACCTTAGGGTGTTGCTAAAGTTTATTACAGCAATGGCTATTAAGTGAAATAAAAAAATTCCAGGAACAAATACAGTAGACTCTCAGCTAACCAGCACCCATGGGGATTGGTAGATGACAGATAAATGTAAGTAGACTCTTGGTTAACCAGAACTCAAGCAGCTGGCAGAATCTCAAGCAACCAGCCAAAAAAATTTGGCAGGTTGCTTGAGAGTACCGGTTCCTTGAGTTCTGGTTAACCGAGAGTCTACTGTATATTTTTGTTTTGTTAACACTGAATTAAACAAAATTTAAACAAGTCCTTTACTGTAGAACAAGCTTGTCTAACCTGTGGCCTGTGGGCCACATGCAGCCCAGGATGACTTTGAATGTGGCCCAACACAGATTTGTAATCTTTCTTTTAAAACATTATGAAAATTATTCATGAACCTTCTTTTTAGCTCATCAGCTATCGTTAATGTTAGTGTGTTTTATGTGTGGCCCAAGATAATTCTTCTTCTTCCAATGTGGTACAGAGAAGCCAAAAGTTTGGACACCACTGCTGTAGAACTTCTCAGAGCTCATAATATGCTAGTACATGTTGGGAATCTCTGAGAAAGGAATATGATGATGTTTTCTGTGCCCCACCCTCACCTACACTGTAGGTGGTCCTTTCTCTCTCAAAGCATTTTCTTGGACTCAGTTCTATGCAACACACCATGGGGCACGCTGATCTACCCTTCACACCCCCGCACACACCCCATTCTACACATGAGAATTCACTTCCTTGGACCACAGAACCAAGCTAGCAGTGAGCTGACTATTGTCTGGTTCAGAGTCTGTCTGTCCCCCTCAGTGGCTCCATCAAGATCTTCTCCACCACTTTCTGGTCACACCGCTAATTTAGTACTTTGTATGGTTGGTTATGTATGTACTTATGTCTAGAACTAAATTATAAGTTTCTGAAAGGGAGGGGGCGTTTCAGCATTCTCCTAATCTCACTGTGCACAGAGCCAGGCATGTGGTCAACCCTTCCCGAAGCACAAGTGGTGAATGAGTGTGAGAGGTGAAAGTTCATCACAGTGTTTTGAAAAGTGACCAAAACTCAATTTGGAGTCTAGAGTAGACAGAGGCACCATTACATACCATTAGAAAAAGAAATGCTTTCTATGACCTTACCATGATGCTTGCTTATCATCAATTGTAAGGAATATCCTAATTTCAGGGGTGTTAGAATGAAAACAAGTAGGTGTCTTAAAATTAATGAAATATAAGAAAGGCATTTACTCTCAGCAAAACTTAGCTGTGCATGTAACCTCATTCCACTGGAAACTCATTTCAAAATTGTCCAAAGCCTCAGCATGGAAAGGGAGTGGAAGTCCTGGAGTCACAGGGGTAACGAAGAACAGCTCAAAGCTTTCTGCCAAGGGCCAGAGTGGTGAGTGCCTTGAAGTTTTCGAGGGCGGTGGCCATTGCTGTCGGGCAGGCTCCAGCTGAAACCCAACAGGCAGGGCACACAAATGGCATCAATTAATCTGAGATTGGTAATGACATGTTTGTTTTGGATTGAAGGAACACCATTGTGGCTTCGGTACTGTGGCTGGGTTGTTGTGGACGAAGGGTGGGGAAATGTGTGTCCTGGACACAGTCATGCCATGGCCCTTGGAAGGTATCCAGGAAGGTTCCGAGGTGTTTTTGGCTGTTAAGAGTCTCTGGGTAAAAGCATTTCTCAAAGAATCTCAAAGGAAAGCTGCAATTGTCCATTCTGAACCTGTGAATCTGAGGCTAATGCTCACATGGTCATGGCCTTGGGGTAATGCTCTCGAGTTGATCGGGACGTCTTCTTCTTCTTCTTCTTCTTCTTCTTCTTCTTTTGTAGGAAGTCTTCTTTCCCTGGTCATGTAAACACTGGGGCCAGGGGAAGTCATTTCCCTGTTGCCAGAACATGATCCAAATTCACGAGTTTGACATTTCAAACCAGACCCAGACCCTCGGTGGTCAGGTTGGTTTTCCTTTGGCCAAACACAACCTTCTGCCCTTGGAGAGGGTGGCCTGGGGTGGAAGGGCACTCACCGGGCTTATGAAAAAGGGCACCAAAGTGTTCTGGGAGAGAAAATAGCTCTTTCCAGAGAGATTTTCATGATTAAGTGCAAATGAATCTAAAACACCTGGATCAAATTTCCCTGAAATTACATACAGTTTTCAAAAATAATGGGGGGGGGGGAAGGGAACAATTTTTCGGGTAACCCCAAAACATCTGAAGAAGACACACACACTCACATGCACGCACACACATGCACACTCATGCACACAAAAATAAACCCACCGCGGTGTCCGAGGCCTGCTCACAACGCAGGCTCCGGCTGGGCCTGTCCTTCTTGGTGAGTAAGGCCGAGGCCTCCCCGCGCGCCCGCTCCTGGGAGCCCTTCTCCGACGGAGATGCGCTGAGCACGGAGGAGGCAGGGCAGCTGGGGTGGAGGCCCATTTTCCGTTGGGGAAGCCGCTCCATTCATTACCTTTACCTTTATAAATGCTGTTAAGATTTGGGCTTTACCATACATAACTTTAAATCAGTAATATCCTTCATGGTCCCGTGATTTGTTGGCTCCATATGTAACCTCTTGGCCCATTGCATTGGCTCCTGCTCAAATCCTGCCGTTGCTTTCCTTGCGGCGTTCTTTTCATTGGGAAGGGGCACGGAGCGGAGGAGGGAGCAGACAGAAGAAATGAGAGGAAGCTCAAGAAGAAAGCAAACACGGCATTCCTTCTCCCGAGATGCCTCAATGTGGAACTCATTGTCTGTCCTGGCTTTGAGGCAGACAATACAAAACAAAAAATAAAACAAAACGGAGAGTTTGAGCACTTGGTGAAGTCTGAAGTTCTCCTTGCACCCGTTTCCCCCATTCCCTCTTGTAAAATTAAAGCTGAAGCTTGCAGTTCACATCTAGCTCTTGAAATGTCACCAGCAACGCCGCTATTATTCTGATTTTTCTGGGCAACGCCTGTCGGTTCCCTGCTGCAGCTCAATTAAGCTCACTTGGCCTCTCGCGGATCCGGCCTGACAGCTGCATTGAATTTGGGTTCACTGGGTGATTTATCGGGACTGCTGATGTACGGCCATGTGATTTAGGAGGGCAAAAAACCCTGGAATGCACCAAAAAGCAATATATGCATTATTATTAATAATAATAATAAAGATAAATGTCAGCCCCGAATGACTCTGGTGGCCCTTGCCACTCCATTTAACATTTTAACGGTGGCATGTGGCCCCTGCGTGGCACTTGGTTCTGTCTGGTGCCTTCAAGGAGGCTAAGAAAAGGTTATTTGTCAAATGCTGGGTTGGAGTTGGATTGGGGGAGGGTATTTTTAAAGCTCTGGGTCAGACCAGCCCAGCTGCATTCCTGTCCCTGTCATTGAACGAGCTGAACTTTGTCACATTATTAAGCTGTCAGCAACGCCAGGGCGTTGTTTAGATTTCTGGTGGGAACTCCTCACACATGCTCCAAGGCTCCATGGGGATTTTATCAACACCATTGTAAAACATGCACAAATGAGCTGTGCTGGAGCTGCCCTGGGAAGACCGGCTTGCTCAGCCTCATCAGGCAGGGATGGAAATACCAGAACTGGGCTCTGGTGCCACTCATGGGCACCCGCTGCAGTGCCTTCTGCAAACACCCGCTACATGGCAGGTCTCTTCGCTCTGCTGTGTCCCTTCTCCCTGAGTGTTGATGCCTGAGATCCCTTCCCTGGCTTCACTGAGAAGCTCTGAGGTCAGATTCAGGCAGAGTAGACGTGGCCCAATGGGGCCATAGGTGAAGTCCAAGTTCAGCCTTTCAGCTTCTTCATTTATCCCTCCTTCCCTCCTCAGTCCAGTTTCTCGCTCATCCCCAAGAATCAAATGTTCTCGTATTGTTAGTCTTCTGGGCTGGGAGCTTGTAAAAGCCCCAACACCAAGTGGAGATGCTAAACTGTCAGGAATTATGGCGTACGGCCTCCACAAGGAAGACCTGCATTCAAAGGGTGCTGGAATCATGAGGTGGGCTTCAAATTTTAGCTATCAGCAGCAGAGACACCAGGGAGGGGATCCAGGCCTGAAGGTTCCCAGTAGCCCTCAAGTCATGCCACCACATGTGGCCCATTCCTCACGTCTGTGTGGAAGTGCCTCCAAATAGTAGGCTGAGCGGACGTACCATTTGAAACGGGACAGAAAACAACGGTCCTGTCCCATTTCAAACAGTACGTAGGGTCAGCCTAGTCTCACTGGGCTAAGTTCAAGTTGTCAATAGACTGACCACACGTACCATTTGAAATGGGACAGGACCGTTGTTTTCTGTCCTGTTTCAAATGGGATGTCTGGCCAGCCTACCAAATAGTGGAATGGGATGAGGGGAGAAGGGCGCCGGCAAAAATGGGAGATAATGGGGATACCTGCAATGTAGTTCTAGGATCTTTGCAAAATAAAGGTCTGAAAATAAAGCTAAGGAAGCTATATTCCCACCATGGCCAGCCCCACTGCTGGAAGGGAAGACGTAAGCCCCAGGACAGCCCAGGACACCCCGAATCTGTTCACATATCAGGCTGTCCTTGAGCAGTGTGCAAATCTCTTTCCCTGACTGGTTCTGTGACCTTGGTCCTCGCCCACCTGTGCAATGCATGTAATAGCAGCATGTGTCCTTAGGCTGATGTGTGGACCCAACAAGGTAACACATATCACAGTGCTGAGTATACTTTTGAACACAGCAGGCCACACTGACCCTGCGGGCCAGTGTCCTCTTTAGCACCCCTAGCTCTTTCTGCTCCAGTTCACAGCAGCTCCAGGTCCCGGGCCGGATGTGCCATGAACCAGCTGTGTGAACCCGGAAGGCTCACTTGCCCCTCTGGCCAGTAAGGAAAGTGTCCGAATGACTCAGTCCTCCTCTAGCTTCCGCGATTCGTTTTCGATGTGCATGATCAAAACCAGAGCGAAGGCGTCAGGGCCACTGTTCCGAATCCAGGGGCTCCACGAGGCTGAAACAATGTAGGCAGTGACACTTACACAATTGCGCGACCCACACCTAAGTAAAAACACATGGCTGCTTCCCCTCCCCATTCCAGCGCACACAGCATGTGGGTGGTCCCCGCAGCGAAGTGGAAAAGATTGTGTACCTGCTCTGAGGACGTTTTTTCCACATAAGAAGAGCCTCAGATTTTTCTCCAGACCTCCCACTGCCGACAATTTGGTCCATCACCCTGCAAAGAACTCCTCAGGGATGGGAAACTTCTCCTAACAAGGCCCCTTGTTCTCGCCATGGGGAGCTGGCTAACGACCTCATTAAATCTGCTCTGGCCAGGCCTTCAGACGGATGCTCTGGACCTTTCAGGTGGAAGCCGCAGGCCTCTCCCGAGGCACACAAGGCATTGCAGTTTCTCCTCCTTCAGAGTGTGTGGCGGAGTATGTTGTTCACAACAATCACAGACACTGCCGTGTTTGTTAGCAGACGAGGCCAGCAAAAGGTAAGTCATCGGCCGACCAGACGTCCTGTTTTAAACAGGGCAGAAAACAATGGTGCTGTCCCATTTCAAACGGTACACGTGGTCAGCCTGGTCTCACTGGGCTAAATTCAAGGTGTCAGTAGGCTGACCAGATGGACCGTTTGAAATGGGACAGGACCGTTGTTTTCTGTCCTGTTTAAAATGGGACGTCCGGTCAGCATAGTAAGTTGTCACCCTTGGGCACAGGACACTGAGGCAGTGGGAGAGGTCCCTGACACATCGTGGCTTATACTTAGGATTTAGATTAAGGAATCCTGAGCTATGCCCAGTTCTGGCATCACGTAACCCTCAGCAAGCCACTGCCACTCAGCACCCCACTTCCTCACTTCAGAATGAAAAGGAGAATGAATGCACCTGCCCTACCTACTCCTCAGAGGACCCTGGTGACTCAGAAGAGTAAGTGAGATGGGGTTTTTCACAATGCCTACCTCCAAGATGGTGAAATAAAATAAAATGCCCGAACCCCTTGGCTCCGTATGAGCCCCCTAATTATTTGCTGTTAGGATCATTGCCAACCATCTAACTTCTAGGTGTGGTTAGTGCTGGCTGCTGAGATGGGTACCATGAAATATTATTTTATTGAATCCTCACACTTTATGGATGAAGAAACTGAGGTTCAAGAGGGTGGTTTCATTATACATCAACTTATTATACATCAAGTTGACAATGCACTGTAGAATTGTATGCCTGAAACCTATGTAATCCTTGCTAACAGATGTCACCCCAATAAGTCTAACAATAAAAATGAATTAAAAAAAAAAGAGGGTGGTTTCTCCCAGGTCCTCTGGTCAGGGAGCACCTACCTGGGACTCACACACAAGCTCTCTGACCCCAAAGCTGGTGCTCTTCCATTTTTTACCTGAATGAACTAATGTGTGCAGAAGCACAATGCTGTTGACGACTCCTATTTGTATTGTTTCACTAAAGACCCTGGCTTCCATGTATATAATCTTGATCAGTAGGATGCATTTAGCTGCATGCAGCAAGATTCCCAGCTATCAGTGGTGCAAACAATAAAGGCATTACATTATCTCACCTAAACACAAGGATGGAGAAAGCTAGTTCTGGATTCAATAGCTCTGTGAAGTCAGAACACCAAGGAGTTGGCTGCCTCCTCATTCTCTGGTCTTCCCCTCATTGCTGCAAAAGCCCAAACATCATGTCTTCATGACATTGTCCCCACGAGGGAGGCAGAGAGGGGTTAAAAAGGCTTTTTTTAAAAAAATCATCTATCTCATTTTTTTTTTTATTATTATGGAGAGAAATCTTGTCCAGATGCCCTTAGCACAGTTTGAGTTATGTCTTATTGGCTGAAGTGAGTGACTGACAATGGGGAAGAGAGTGGCTATGATTCAACTGTTAATAGGACAGTCGCTTTTATCTGCTGGGACTGAAAGGCAAAAATTGGAATTCTGTTTAGCAAGAGGGACGAGGGAAAGGCTATAGGGTGGCCAATAATCCCTCTATGTAATGCTTCCCTCATGACCCCATCTTATAGCCTATTCCCCTTCCACGGTCCTACCTGTCATTGCTTTCCTGTTGGACTCCTCATTACTTGACCCATAAGCCACACTCAGGCTTTAGTGTGTCTTCTCTTGCTCTTTTCTCTGTTTATCTCATACATTTTGCCCACAGCAATTCTATTCCACAATAAAGGACAATATCATAACTCATTTGCATCCTTAATAACTTCAGTTTGCACCAATATTGCCTTTTTATATATTCAGAAACACTAACAATTTGAAACAGGTGATCTAGCCTGGTGGTCAAAAGCATGGACTCTAGAGCCACCCTTACTGTATTTGGTTCCCACCTATGGTAGTTTCTAGGTGTGTGAACTTGGGCTAGTCTTGGTGTTTCTGGGCTTCAATTTTCCCACTTGTAAAATGAAATCAATAGCAGCACCTATCTCATGGGATTATTGTAAGGTCTAAAGGAGTTAATGTAGAATGACTTTAAAGCAATGGTAAATGCTGTTTATTTACTCTCATTTCATTATTAAACTATCTCTTTCATTACTTAAATCCTAGATTATAAAACAGTAGAACATTTAGATTAGTCAATCCATATGGCAGTTATGCAAATTGAGGTCCAGAGAATTTAAAACTGACTTCTTCAAGGTCACAAAGGCAATTACAATACATACTGTTGGCAGGTCATTGACATATGGACATTTTGATGCCAAGGGTACTCTTTGGGAAACCTTGTGAAATGTTTCTGAGCCTCTGGATTAGGATTTCTCAAAGCCTGGACTTTACCACCACCATGAGAACCCCTAGGAACATGTTAAAAATTATGACTGCTGGATTCCTAGGCTAACCAGATGTCTTGTTTTAAATGTGACAGAAAATAATGGTAGTGTCCCATTCCAAATGGGATGTGTGGCCAGCCTAGTCTCACTGGGCTAAATTCAAGGTATCAGTAGACTAATGATACTACTATTTGAAACAGGACAATACCATTGTTTTTCTGTCGTCTTTAAAATGGTACAACTGGTCAGCCAATTCCTGGACTCTACTTCATATTCCCTGAATCAGGTTGTCTATGGCTAAGGCTCAAATATGTTATTTGAATAAACTCCCCAGATGATTTCTGAATCAAAGATTGATACCCAATGCCAGAGGATTTGGCACTTCCTTCAGACATAAGGCACACACAGACAAGGCCTAGGACAGGGAGAAGGATGCCTCTGAGAACCAAGGTGGACCTCCATGGAGACACGCTGATGTAAACAGGGAGGCACAGGGTATGGCTTTCTGGACTCTAGTTCAATTACTCAGTCAGAACCATGGGATTGTAGAAAGCGAGAAGTCTGGGAAATGCTATGAATTTCCTCAAAAGAGTCATGTTGAGGAAGAAGACAAGATGACAAGGAGCAACTCCCCAAGGTCTGGCCTATCACCCATCTCTCCATCTGGGGCATTTTTGCCAGGGCTAATTCTATTTAGAATGTCACTGGGGAGGGCTGACAGCTTGGGGAACAAATAAGATATAAGACCCCTGGACTGGTTTTTCCGTTGTTGCGTAACAGATGATCACAACTGGGCAGCTCAAAACAACACACATTTATTATTTCCCAGCTCCCGCGGGGCAGTCCAGCAAGGCCCTCTGCTTCAGGATCTCATACAAAGCTGCAATCTCAGAGTTACGTGGGTTGAGGTCTAATCTCAAATTTCGACTGGGGAAGAGCCTGCTCCCAAGCTCACATAGTTGTTGGTAGCATTCAGCTCCTTATGAGTTGTTGGGTTGAAGTCCTTGGTTCCTTGTTGGCTATTAGCTGAAAAGTGCTCTCAATTCCTCACCATATGGGCATCTCCAATATGACAACTCACTTCATCCAAGTAGTAAGGAAGTGACAATCTTTGTAACCTAATTATAGAAGCATAATGTGATCACAGAACCTAATCAACATTACAGTGTTCTACGGGCTGGAAGCAAGTTATTCAAGGGAAGGGGATTACACAACACCATGAGTAGCAGGACTTGGGGATCACTGGGGAACCTCCACACTGAAAATTTTTTCTCTCAACCGAAGTGTGTGAAACCGTTGAAGAGAACTGTGGATGATGCAAATACATTACATGGGCAGAATTATGTTAATCCATATATATAATCTCTCAAATTACTTTATTCCATTAACAGTTGCTTCATATTTATTCATCAAATATTATTGATGACTGGCTAGAGGAATACTCTCCTATACTAGATGTATAAAACAAAGAACTGCCCACAAGAAAATTTTAGTCCAAAAGGGGAGATAAATTATTACAATATCTGCTGTTAAATTCCTATAACCGAAATGCTCACGCCAAAGCCACTTCTGGCAGCAAGAACACAGGATCTCCTAAAAGCTCCTATTAATTGCAAATATATTATCCCAGGAGCAAGAGCCCAAGAATACATTGCATTTCAGCAAGTTTGCACTGACAGTCACAGGATAGGTATGAGTAGAAACCCAAACTCAAACATGATGTCAGGCACTGTCCAGTTTTTGGAGAGCTATAGAAGGGCCTTCCCATGACTAGGGAAGGGGTTATGGCAGAAAGTGCTAGAAGGATATAGTTAAGCAGTACCAAAGGGAGATTTTTCACCAACACCTCTGCCAGGGGTGGGCTCAACTTTCAGCCAACAAAATGTTAGCAAGGAAAGGTACTTAGTAAAATGTACACTTCTTTAGCCACCATCTCCCACCTCCCATACAATTAATCCAAATGGGAAGCATACAAGGAGGGTCATTAACTGATTTTATGCATCCAGCAAGTATATATTGAATGCTTTCTCTGTACAAAGCATGCAGGCTCTGTCATAGCTCCTGTGCAACTTGTGGTAGGACCACAAGCAAGGTAACTCCACTCCCCTCTTATAATATTAGGTTGTGCAAAAGTCATTGCAGTTTCAGATCCTGAATTTTAAATCATTATAACGAGGCTCAAACACATTTTAATTAATCAGAACAGGAACCATTATATTCAACACATTTTTGCCTATGAGAAATAAGTTTGTTTATTTCTGTAGCATAAAAATCCATACTTTGGGATACAATGAACTCTTGGAGAGCATTTTCTGCATCCTGCTGGTTGTGGAAGCGTTGTCCCTGCAAAAAGCTATCAAGATGCTTGAAGAAGTGGCTGTCAGTTGGCTAGAGGTCAGGTGAATATGGCGGATGAGGCAAAACTTCGTAGCCTAATTTGTTCAACATTTGAAGCGTTGGTCAGGTGTTGTCTTGGAGAAGAACTGGGTCCTTTCTGTTGACCAATGCCAGCTGCAGGCATTGCAGTTTCGGTGCATCCCATCGATGTGCTGAGCATGTTCCTCAGATGTAATGGTTTCACCAGGACTCAGAAAGCCATAGTGGATCAGACCGGCAGGAGACCACCAAACAGTGACCATGACCTTTTCTTGGTGCAAGTTTGGCTTTGGGAAGTGCTTTGGAGCTGCTTCTTGGTCCAACCACTGAGTTGGTCATCGCCAGTTGTTGTATAAAATCCACTTGTCATCGTACGTCACAATCTGATGGAGAAATGGTTTGTTGTTGTGTAGAATAAGAAAAGATGACACTTCAAAATGAGGATTTTTAAAAAAATTTCTGGTCAGCTCATGAGGGACCCACTTTTCGAGCTTTTTCACCTTTCCAATTTGCTTCAAATGCCAAATGACCATAGAATGGTCAATGTTGACTTCTTCTACAACTTCTCGTGTAGTTGTAAGAGGATCAGCTTCGATGATTGCTCTCAGTTGGTCGTTGTCAACTTCCGATGGTGGGCCACCACGCTCCCCATCTTCAAGGCTCTCGTCTCCTTTGCAAAACGTCTTGAACCACCACCGCACTGCACGTTCGTTAGCGGTTCCTGGGCCAAATGCGTTGTTGATGTTGAGACTTGTCTCCGCTGCTTTACGACCCATTTTGAACTCAAATAAGATAATCAGTCAAAGTTGCTGTTTGTCTCACATCATTTCTGTAGTCTAAAATAAATATACAATAAACAGCAAGTGGTAAGTCATTAGAACATAAAGTGAGAAATGTGCACTAAAATGATGTGCAACATAACCACAATTTATTTAAGAATGTATTGCAATATCAAACAGCAAATTTCAACAATGCAAAAACCACTATACTTATAAACTGGAGAAAATCTGCCTTCTGAGCTTGTATTCTTTCTGCATGCTGGGCCACCCCTGAGAAGCTCAGACACTGACACCACAGAGGGATTCAAGCACCAGATACATTCCTTCTCGGGCCTCTTGCAATAACCACTTTCTACTGAGCAAATCTCTGTCCTGTCCTCCAGAGGGTCGTATGTCCTGATCCTGTTGTGTCTCTTCTCTTGTGTCCCCACAACGTGCCTTGTCACGTTGGACAAGAAGATGCTTGTCCAGTTGAATTAAACTGCTTTGTGGCAGAATATCCACCCATCTCTCTTTTGTAACTTTCCCTGTGGTCATCATATAGCAACTTCTTATACACACAGAAAACAGTAATACTTAATAAGAATCTCAATCAAGGGAAATGTGCATTTTTTAAAAAAGAATATGTTTTAGTTCATACAGGAGAGCTGGTCTGCAAATATTCTGGTTTCGATATGCCTTTAGTGTAACCCTTTGAATATAAGATCCTTGCAAAACTCACTATCTCTAATTTCTTTTGTTGCAATTTTCCAATAAAATCTGGCAGTGGCCCAAGTTCTCAGAGGACTAATAAGGATAAGAATGTCCCTGATTTTCCTTCAAAATGAGAAATCATTTCAACGTGAGGAGTCCAGCCACAACTGGCACAATCCCCATGGGTCTCTGGATTTCAGGAAAGAGACCCGGGCCTCTCTCTGACCATCCCATCAGCCTCCCAGACTTATAATTATTCAGTCAGCAGCCCAGAATTGTGGCCTACTTAGTTTTCTCTAAAAGCACTTAAGGACAGTTTAATGAAAGGAAAGAGCAGCAAAGAAAGGGGAAAAATGCTTTTTTTAGGAACAGAACAAAATATCATGTTTTCTTCTCTCTCTCTCTCTTTTTTCCCTTTTTGCAATATTTCTCCTCAGAGAAAATTATAGTCTTTAAAGCCAGCAATGTGCTCTGTATGTTTTGCTTATTACAGTGGTTAAAACAAGAACCATGGGTGATGGAGTATCATTATAACATTCTTGATACCCCTGATATATTTGTGCAAACATAGTTGTGGGCAATGCATGCACAACGATGAGCCCGTGTTGTCTGGAGAACTTTCTCCCATCTTTGTTTATTTGCACAGCCTCTCGCCTTTCTCTGGAATCCATAGTTTGTATTCCTTTTTATAGTTTCTGCCTCTTCAAACTCCTCTTTTCTTTAATTTACCGTCTTTTCCACCTCCCTCAGCAGCATTAAAATGTTTCCAAATTGCCAAACAATTTGCAAGGGAAATGTTTCAAGTTAGAAATGAAGTAAAATGGAGGCTATAATCACCACGGAGGTTTTCGAGTCATTCCCACTTCATTCCCTTTGGTTCGTTTCTGTTCCTTTCTCTTCCTTAATCTTCCTGTTGATGTGACCCCAGGAAGAGGTCCCCACTCCCCCTTTCCTACACAGGGGGTCTGACAGCCAAGCAATAGAAAAATAAAATCATAATACCAATTTGATGGCCATAGTGTATGGCACTGAGCCAAGCGCTTTGGGGACACGAAGGAGTAGCACTCTTCTCCACTCCATGCCGTGCTCTAAAAATGCTTTAAATGCACAGAAAGGAAAGACAGGAGCCATTAATACACCCCAGAGAGGTCAAGGGCCGCAGGTGTTCAGAGGAATAAGGGCCCTCCGAGGGCCGGAGAATTCTAGGGAGACTCCATAGATGGGGCCGCAGAAATGCAGAGCGAAGTGACAACTTTTCAGAGGAATGTAAACTGTAAAGGCATCTCAGGCAAGTCACCATTGTCCTGTGGGTCATTCACCATGGGGAGGATTTTTGGACTTTCCATAAGAAAACTTTCTAAACAGGGATTACTTATATTCCATGTTGACTCATTTGCCCACTTTGCTGGCTTCTGGTGCTAATGATGCAAATTTTGTGAGTTTGAGCCCTTTTTTTTTTTTTTTTTTTTTTAACATTTTGTTTCTATTTAGTCTTTGGATTCTGTTTAGGGACACAAATACTTTGGGATTCTGACAAATGTTGTGGACTCTCCCCTTTCCCCCTCCAAATGAACATAAACACAAAATTGTGCTTGTAACTTCAGGTGCCCCCAGATGACCCTTCTATGAGCCCAGGTTAAAGATGCCTGACTAACTCACCTCTGAGACGGAGACTGATATTTATTCATCTTGGTAACTTGATGCCCAGAACACAGTAGTTGGTCAATAAAGGCTGAAGGAATAAGAATAATTTTGTCTCTCCCTCACTTTTTGGTCCCATGGACTTTTGTCCTTGGGCCACAGACTGAAGTTCCCTGTGGCTCCCAGTTCTCGTGTGGGAGACGCACACCAGAGCAGCTCACTGTGGTTTCTGCTCCCATCCTGGTACCTGAGAATTTATTCTTTTCTTGAACTGCCTTCTCACTCTTATTTGCTCATCTTGTATCTTATCTCCTGAGGAATGGGCTCTAACATCTAAGATGGCAGCCAAGGAGTTAAAGAAATCCATGTCAACATGCAGAAGGACGAGAAATAGGTAAGACTCTCATTCCTCTTGTTTCTGTCCCAGTGATCTTCACGGTTGCCTTCTGGAGGCAGCGCTTCAATCTTATTTTCTAATCACAAAGTATCTCCAGTGAGGGGAACCGAAACCTAGTAGAATGGAATATGTGTCCTGGGAAGGTCAGAGGATAAGAAGCTTGTGGTGGGGGAAAGCTGGTAGCCCCGCTCTGGTCATACTCTATGTTAAGAAAGATTATCCAGAATTTGACAATAATACACAAAAGTATTGAGATCCCTGTCAGTCATTCTAGAGTGTCATAAGTCTTACTGAGGGACATCTGTTTCTGTCCTGGGGATATAGTCTTTTTTACTTATTGTTTAATATTGATTAAGAGCCCAGAATTTGTTAATTTATAGAAGATTGACAAATAGCATATAATTTTTATCTGGTAGAGATGGAAGCAAAGTTTGTCTAATGAAAAGATAATGTCAACAGTTACAGTTTTATTGTCATGTAGGACATTAATTTTGTATTTAAACTTTCTATTTTACTTCAGCAATATTTCCTTCATTGACTATATACACTGGAGTCTCTTATTCTCTTTTAAATGAATTTTAGCATCTTTCAGATTTCTTGATTCATAAGTTCAATACATCTTTGACTTCTGTGTACTCTATAGTTGTATGAGAATTATGATTTTGATTTTTTGAAAACTATCAGCTACGGGTCAGCTATGGACATAGGCCACTGTCAGAGGCATTTCATCACCCAGAATGCTATAGAACAGCACTTCTCAGACTGTGTACACACGAATCACCTGGAGGTCTTATTAAAATGCAGATTCTGAGTCAGTGGTTCTGGAGTGGGGCCCTTCTTACAAGTCTCCAGGGAGGTAATGCTGATGTTGCTGGTCCGTGGACAGCAGGTTAGTGAGTCTGCAGGACAGTTTTCACAAAAGACTCAATGAATCCATGTCCCTTCCCTGTCACTTGCTCCCTTATGGGCACAGCAGAACCAACCCAAGAGATAGTCCTAACTACCAAGGAACTGAGCTTGGTGGGGAGATTCTAGGAATTTGGGGGGCAGAGTTTAAGTGTGTTTAGAGGGTTATGGGTAGGAGAGTGTGGCAGTATAAAGGAAATGAAGTGATTCATGCTGAACTGTGATTGCTTGAGCATTAAATACCATCAGAGGAAAACCCAATCTCCCCATTGCAAAGGAAAACATCCAACTCAGAGCACTGCTCACAGCTCCACCCGCTCTTGATGGGACCCACCCAGACTCTTCCCCAAGACGCCCTCCAGCACTGTCAAGTGCATGGGCCATTCTCAGACTTTGTGTTTTCCATGGCTGTTCGCACCTCCTTTGGGGAGGAGAGAGATGGGTCCCTTTTGTTTTCAGTGGGCACATTTCAACACTTTGGTGGCCCAGTTCTGCTCTACTGCGCACTTTCTTACGTCATGGTGCACTAGTATTTTTAATCCTTCATATTTCTTGGAAACACCCAGGTCTCAGAGAATCCAAGAAACACACAATGGTTTAATTGATTTCCACCCAGGGACCTCTACCAAAATGAAGAGGCGTGTGTTTCCAGGGAGAATTGAGAGCTTCGGTTCTGGCTCTCAAAGGCCTGACCAAGGACTGGATTGCACTGAGATGAGAGGGAAAAGAGAAAGAGTGAAAAAGGAGCAGGGATAGGAGGAATGGAGGTAGAGAGAAAGAGAGAGAGGGAGGGAGGGAGGGAGGGAGGGAGGGAGGAAGGAAGCCAAGAAGGGAAGGAATTGTTCATAGAGCGAGATGTATTTAATGAAAGAATTGTCCCTTTTCCTGAGCTCATGTTCTGCCTTTCTGGAGGTGGTGTTAAATGTCTTCATTGAGATGATATTAGTAGTAGATGATAAGTTTTTGGTTGTTTATTTTTTTGTATCCTTCTTAAGTAGAATAAAATGTTGTCAATCCTATGACAGTCCTATAATTTGGGGTGAAGTTGTTCTACTCTAGAAAGTCACACACCCAAAAATTACTTACCCTGTGCTCTCAGACTGCAGATGAAATGCCCCCTGAATAACAGAGTCTACCAGCTATTGGAAAACCAGTTTTAGACTCTCAGGCTGGTAGTGTGGGAGCAGGTAACTTTCTGTCAAACTTGGGAGAGCCCCTCTCTTCCTCCCATCACCAGTCTCCATGGAATGAAGCGACACTTGACAAAACAGATACCAGAGCACCTTCTGCAGCAGTTTATATGAAGTTTGAAGACCTGGGAGTGAGTCTTGGTTCTGCCATTTTAAAAACAGTGTGAACTTCTGCAAGCGGTATAATCTTTTGGAAGCTGAAAAAAAGCTTTCAAAGTTGCCAAGAGAATAAAATCAGTAACATACTTAAAGAGCTCTGTAAAATATAATATAAAAGAGCTGTGAAAATATAATCTATCGTTACAAGACCTCTCCTTCCCTTCCTCCCACCACATTTCTGCACAAATGAAACACTGTTGGGTTGATAGCTAAGATTGCTGGCCCACTGTTCTCACTTTTGGTGTGGTGACAGTTAAACAATCTCAGAAACAAGCAGTCAGATTTTCAATTATTTATTAGATTGTATTGATCTGGTGTCTGTCAGGGCATCAAGAGTTATCTGGGTAATTCAAATGCGTATCCAAAGTCAATAATCAATATTTATAGAAATGACGCAAGTTATAGCTTATCAAATCCTTTGACATAAAAATCTCATTTAACTCTAAAAAAATGTAGAGTATTACTGTTTCCAATCACACATAAAATACAGAGGTTCTAGAGCAAGGATCCCCAAACTTTTGGCTTCCCTGGGCCACATTGGAAGAAAAATTGTCTTGGGCTGCACATAAACTACATTAACACTAATAAAAGCTGATAAGCTAAAGAAAAAAGGTCACAGAAAAATCTCACATGTTTTAAAAATTTGTGTCTAACCTCATTCAAAGGTGTCCTGGATCACAGTTTGGATATGCCTATTAGAGATTAAATTATTGCCCAAATTTTCACCATTAGAGTAGCAAGGTCAGTATGCTAACCTAGTTCAGGCTGACTCAGAAGCTCTGCTCTTTATCCTTCACTACCTCATGCTATCAGGGAACCAACACTGAACCTTAATGCAAGGGCATTGGGAAATTCTTATCAAAAGTACAACATTGGACCTATCCCTTCTGACAGTGCCTGTACAATTGATAGGAGAAATATAAAATCTTCTCAAATAACTTACAGGAAAGTGATTATAGAAAAAATACTTCACAATTGTGAAAATTATAATCACCAACTTTCTATAATGAACTACCTCATTGTTAGCTAAGATTTGTTCTTTTTGCTGTAACCAAAATCTAAATGCAATGTCATTTGTTTCTCTTGGTAGGGCTGATAAGTAGACTTGCTCATACCCGAAGGGTTAAATAAACTATTTTTATATATTTTATGTTGAACATTAGCTAGCTCCCTGGACTAATATTGGACATTATCCCATCAGTGTACATTAGATGTAACATATGCATCTGTTACTGATGTCAAACATGTAATTGGGGGAGTGGAAATATAATATAATAAAAAGAATGTATATATGAAGAAAACTGAACTCCAAAATGTTTTAAATTACAACATGATGCTTTCCACTTTATTTAATCAAGTCCTTTCTCATAACTCAGTTAAAATGAGAGGGAAGAGAAGAGAGGGAAAGTAATACTAAAATTTATTTCTAATTTTAACTCTGAAGTATACAATAATCATTGTGATTTGGTGAAATAGTTTGCAGTTTCCAAAGCAAAAATAAAAGAATAGTTCTGTATTTTCCTCTAAGACCTCTTTCAAGAAGATAAGTATAGAAAGTTTACTGTAATCATTCTAATATTTCAACCCAGGAAAATTAAGATGCTCATGATGTCAACACAAATGCTATAGAAGTAGACAGGGACCAAGGGTGGTGGGTCTGAATGACAAGGTTCAGAGCCTGAGTTTTATTGGAGTTCTCAAAAACTCATGGACAAAACAAATTCGACTGGCCAAGTATTCCAGTTACATCCAGGGAGGCGACTCAAGTTAGACTAGAAGAGCCACGTATCTGCTCCTGTATGTTAAAGTATGTTTGATTTAAAAATTGGAGGAGGAAGCAAAAAAATAAAATCTGTGTCCTTAAAAAGCCCTTGATCTTGTCCATCAAAAAAACCATCTCTCCTTTGTCCTTGAAACCCCTCCTGCCCCAGAGTCACCAAAAGATGGTGGCAGCCTCACAGTAATGACTGTGCCTCACATAGCAGCCATGGGAGCCACACTTCCTCCTCAATGCAGGAAACTTCCAGCTCAGGGGAGACCTACTAGAATAGGGGTCATCCAATTACCCCTGTTTTTCTAAATAAAGTTATGTTGGGTTTACATATGGTCCAGGACTACTTTTGCCCTGCAAAGGCAGACTTGAGTAGTTGACTCACAAAGGATAAAATCATTACTTTGCCAACCCTTGTACTCAAAAGATGTCAGCTATGAAGTACCAAGATTGTAAACTCAAAAGCTCTTTTTCCTAACCTTTCTGTAACATCAGCACACCTGAGGGGAAAGAAAACACATTCCCATCAGTAATATTGTCTTAACGACTATAGCAGAGATGGTCCCAGTACACACATAGGTGAGAAAAAAATTTTCCATGAAGCTAGGGAGATTAAAGCTTAAGGATCTCTCACTTGTCCAAGGCCTTGGGAGGGGCCCTAGTGATGTGTTCACATGGTTATATTTTTTTGTGACCTTTGAATAAAATAAGATATACAGACCATCTTCTCCTTCTATTCCAGTTTTCCCTCCACCAGTCTTCTCTGTGTGTTGGGTGGTGCTAGAGGGATATGGGAATTTTGTAGATCCAGTTAAACAGAAGTGAAGTTGGGAATACATGTAGTTTGGGGCATAAATAGAGATATCTTATAGCCACTTTGCTTTATGGTTAAGTTGTTGCCGGATCTGTCAAGATAGGAATGACTTGTGGTAATACTCTTACTGACCACTGCACTAAGCCACTAGTGCTATGACACAGAGGTGCAGGCATACATGTCCCAGCCCTACATGAACATGTTGAAGTGTGTGAAGTCAGCAGCTAGCCTGTGGGAAATTCTGCCCAGCCTAGCACTTCATCTATGAAAGAAACTCAATAATTTTCCCAAATCTGACAATAGTCTTAAAATATCACATGGCAGTATTCATTACATGTTGTGATGCTAAAAAAGAAAACAAAACTTTTCCATCAATAATAATAAAAAAAAAATTTGTTTTCTATCAACCACTCTAAAGAAAAGGTCAAATTATTTTTCTATTTCTGCAGAAAATAATATTACAACATTTATAATTCTATAAAGAGATAATCACAGAGTATGCAGCCAATAAATATGGGAAAACTAGTATTTATAGAGTGTGTCCAAGTGTTAATTAATAAAAATATGTTGTTTTCTGGGTTTTTTATGTTTGTGATGGTCAGTTTTCGAAAAGATATTGTGATTTTATTTTCATTCTAAAATAAATTACTTATCTCCTTGTATAAAGGTCTCCAAATCAAGGAAACTTTAGGCCCACAAAAACTGGCCTACTTACATACTTGCCCACACTTGTAAATTATTAAAATGCAAATCATCTTTTTTTTTTTTATTCTTCTCATCATAACCCACTATGTGGATGTTTCAGCCTGGTAATGAAGTAAGATCTGCCATTGAAAAACACTTTCTTAAACACTTACACAAACCATTTTCATTTTAGGTGACTCCATCACCAGATAGAGCAGGTCTTATTCCAAGCTACCTTGCTGCAATTGTCTGGGTGAGATGGAAAAAGGATACATTTCAGAGCCCAGTAGAGCTGGACCTGAATCCTGGCCTTTCCTCCTTGTCCCTGTGTGTTCTTAAACATAATATTTAACTTTCCTGAGCCTTGGTTGCTTTATCCATCCAGCTGGGGAACTGGTGCCAGCTTCACAGGGTTGTCGAGAGGATGGAATGAAGGACGGTGTGTGAAAGGCAGCCTTCAGAGCCTGGCCCCCAGCAGGCCTTCAGCCTGGCAGGTCCGTCCTTCCCCGTCCACACCTCTCCGGGAGCCCCCGGTGGCTCCGGCGTGGAGAACTCAGCTGGCAAAGACACTCAGAGGAAAGCCTCTGTAATTGATGTCATATTCACTCAATGTCAGGTCTAGACAATATTTTCCTAAAACAATTGCTTCCAAGGGCCAGTAATAAAAACAGAACAATGTCAGTCATCAGAACTCAGAAAGGGGAGTGTAAATACTGCCTGACGGGTCCACTCCAACTTTGATCTGAAATTCTGCATTCCTCTGGGAGACTTGTAGTAAATGATTTCCACACTTCTCCACGGCTGTTGGTCTTTGGTGTGCATGGCCCTGTGTCTCGAGAACAAAAGACAGGAATGCAGGGAGGAGATGGGTTTGAGACGCTCCTTTAAAGGGTCCAGAAGCCTCAGTATCTGGGGCAGCAGATGTTAATTGTCCTTCAGGGATCGCTGTCCTAGATACATGGTGATCGGGTCCTCTGAAAGCTATAGGCAGCCTCCTATCTCTGACCTAGAGTATGTCCCCAACCAGCACTCCAGGGGTCTGACGTTCTACCCTTTTGCTTCTCAGGGCAATTGTCTGGTATTGGGCCTGTTGACAGTGGTCTCCACACTTCCTTGTTCCACCTCGACTCTTACCCCATCCTCATTCTTCCTCACTAGTTAGAAGCAGGGACTGTGGAAGGCGCTGGCCACCGCCACCAGAGTCCCGTGACACTGAGATGGTGCCATTTTGGTGGAATTCTATGGACATGGTGCCTCCTGGAAACAAGCGGGGTTGTAGTTCGGTTGCTGGGGATTTGAATCTTTTGTCCCGAGAAGTGTTTTCACATCTCACAGAGAAGGAGGCAAGGCTAGAAACAGAAAGAAATGGAGAGGCTGACAAGAGGGAAACGAGGGAACGAGTTTCAGAGGGAGGCAGACGAGCACGCTGGAGACGGAGGCCGGGTGCTCGTTCGTGCTGTCCGAGGAAAGACAGCTTCGGCTCTGCAGTAACCAGAGCTCAGCAAGGCCAGCCCATGCTCCCACGAACGCAGGGCACAGACCACCCAGCACTCAGCTTTCCTCCCCAGGTCCCAGCGTTTTTGTCACTTGAAGGAGCTTCCTCAGTCAGCAGGCACCCTGGGAGTCATTCACTGGTGCCTGTCCCATCACCTTAGAGTCCAGTGTTTGAATGAGGACAAGGCTTTGTGACGCCAAAGCAAAATGAGCATTCCCCGCCTTCCTTCACCCCACCCTCATTCAGGAGCTAGTGATACTTAGGATAATGCTACCCACAGAACAAAGGAGGAATTCAACCCCAAGAGGCATGCCACTTTCTGGGCACCTCACTCACTAGGCACCCAACAACCCATTTCAAAGTTCTCCTTCATTCTCCCCCAAGTAGGCCTTCCTCCTGAAATTTTTTCAACCCAATCAAAAATCCCCTTCTCTCATGAGAGTATTCTCAGCTAAGTGTTCTACGAAGGGGAATCTGACTTAACTAAATCTGACTCACCTGTGAGTGACTGACGATCTTTCTCAACCCTTCCAGGAGCATTCATGTTGTAAAAGAGCAACTTACAGTGAAAGCAAACAAACAAAAAACACTACAGTGAGTCTCTCATTGGTAGGGCTCCAGACAGGGTGGAAAAGAGGAGGGAAGAATTTCAGGAAGGGTGGGAGCCTTTGTAGAAAGTCTAGCCGATCTCCCAGCTCTCCTTAAGTCACATCATGAGGGCAACTATTCATGCTAACTACAGCTAGAGCTGCTCCAGCATGCAGGAAATCACACCTTGTTTTGGATCAGAAACCTGTCACATTGCACCTAAGAGGTGAGACAGGTGATGTAGGGCAGCGGTTCTCAACGTGTGAGCCTTACTGCAACAGCATGGGCATCACCTGGGAGCTCACTAGAAATGCAAGCTCTTGGGTGTGAATTCTCCCTAGACCAACTGAATCAAAAACTCAGAGCGTGGGACCCAGAAACCTCTGTGTCACTTCCAGGGAAGGCTGATGTCCCTCAAGCTTGAGAACTACCCGTACAGAGCATGGTGACATGGGAGACCCCCTCTTCTTCTGGCTGACTGGAAACCTTGAGCAACTCTGAGCATCTGTGCACCTCAGTTTCCCCAAATGTCAAATAATATAATAGTATTTAATCAGTGATCTAATGAAAATTGGTTTCATCAGATGCTTCATGAAAAAAATCATTTTATGGCTGAATCATTCCGGGAAAACCCTTCTTCGAAATCCTATTTAAGACTCCGACAGTCCAATCATGAATAAAGAAGCCTGTTTAACTAATCAACCCTGTGCTTGGAAAACACTTTGAGCATGGATCCTCTTTTTAGTCATGTCCATTAACATCTAGAACTTGAGGGCTCAGGTGATCACCACAGTCTGTTCTAAATATAACATCCTACAGGCCCTATTCCAGGAAGGCTGGCTCTCTCCGTCCTGGCCCATGTTGGCTGTAGCAAATGTAGAATCAGCTCCAATGGACACTCAGCTCACACAGAAGCTGCACCCTGTACCGAAGTTTATCTACGTCATGATTTATGTGCATTCTCTTTTTGTTAGTGTTGTGTACAATCTTACCCTTCTCTGCCACCTAGAGAAAAAACACAAGATGGAGAAGGGTATTAAACAACTTGGAGGGAAAGAGGCAAGCAAGGTGTGTGGGGACCAGCAGGAGAGGTGAGGGAGACATCCTGGGGGTGGGGGGGTAGGGCCATAGAGGGTGAACCTCCTATAAAGAACAGCAGAAACGCCCTGATCTCGGAAACAGGTGATGCCAATAATAATAATGATTATTAATAATCATGAGAATGTTCTGCGATTACAGAGTATTTCTACATAGAGTCTTCCTTAATCTTGCCAACACAAAAGCTATTAAGTGGAAATTACTTTTATCCCCATTTTGGAGATAAGGAAACTGAGGCTCAGCAGAGAAGGTATTTTCCAAAGCCTAACAGCCTGTAACTGGGAGTAACTGGATTAGATGCCAAGGCTTTTCTACCACCCTGGGGGACAGTGGTCTCCAAGGGCACGTAATCTGCTCTTCTAAATCAATTTCCATCCCTAAGCCCTTGTTGGTGTATGCAGTGCTGGATTATCTTCAAACCAGCCCACTGCAACACTGACAATAGACAGTACCCTCTCCAGTCAGGTCATGGTTAAGAACATGGTCCCAGAATTGATTGCTCAGGATTGAACCCCAGCTTCTCACACTAGTTGTGTGTTTTGGGGTTTCGTGGGACTCTGTAAAGTTTTTAGCACAGTGCTTGGCGCAGTAAACACTCTCTGTGTTGGCTCTATGTCCATCATTGTCAGAAGGCAAACCTTCATGGAGTTCAGGCACCAGAAAAGACAATAGTGAGTACTGGAGAGGTGACAGGTCACCTACTGTGCCAAGCCAAGAAGACGATCATGCAAAGAACAATGGACTTGTGACTGAAGACTTCAGTTGGGATCTTCACTTTGCCTTTTAATTCCAGGTGGCCTTGAGCAAGAACTACAATGTTCAGTTTTTCCTTCTACTCGGTGGGGCTTGTCATGCCTGGCTTGCTGTCTACATGAGGCTGTGGGAAAGTTCCAAAGGGCAAGCGTGACCACCTGCAGCAGACACTGCTGGCTGCCCACTTAATGGCCACTCACCCCCACTTCTTAATAACAAACCCCAACTTCATTCAGGTATCTATCTCTTCCACATAGCATGCACTTTAGGAGATAGGCTCTGATTGGTCTAAGCAGCCCTATTCCCCCTGCTAGCAACTGATATTAAATCAGGGCATGTAACATAATTCTCACCACTGAGATGTGAGGAGAGGGCCCCTGGAGGCTTGGGGAAAAGGCATTTTTGATTTTAGAAAAGAAGCATAAGGAAAAAATGGTTTCTTCTTCTCCTGGACATGGACATACCTGGATGATACTCGTCTTACTGCTATAGAGGTCTTGCTACCATAGGGGGACATGTTCGAGCATAAAGCCAACTCTCTGAGGATGGCAGAGCGGAGAGATGGAAGTACCTGAGTCTTTGACAATGTCATCCAGTCACTTAGTCAGCCAATCAAAGGATGCCTTCTCTCTGAAAATACCGTGTGAAATAATAAATGTATCATTTACTTAAGGTAGTGGGGTCAGGCTTTCTCTTCTATCTCAGGTGCCATATCATAGAATAGTGTTTTAAATAAATACTATGTTTTATACATACATGGAACTATTATTTGTATGAAAAGCTCCCAATTCTCTGATTAAGTAGTAAACTAATAAAAATTGCCCAGAAAAGCCCCAGTGGGTTGTAGAACTCAGGAGTAGATACATGAAACAGAAGAAAATCTTGGTCCCATACTGAGCCTCACTGAGCTTCACCATTTATTTCTCTTTAATGATATTCAGAACGACGCCGCCTCTTTTTTTTTAATCCAACAAATGATGAGTGTCCTAAAAAAAAAAAAAAACATATAAAGAAGGAGCAAATTTAGCCACTTTACGAAATGCATGTGTACTCTCTTCTGCCATCCAGATTTCCTAAGCTCATATCATCATGTATCAGGAATATAGTCAAACCAACTGCGTGAAATAATCTGGACATCACGAGTCCGTTGCTTCTATTTTTCTGTAAGAGAAAAGGAGAGATGTTGGCTGTACCAAGTGTTCCATTTTCTAAATAGAAAGCTTTATTTGGCAGGGCCAGATACGAGCTAATGATAGAGATTCAATTGCATCTGAGAGGAAGATAAATTAAAATATAAGTAGTAAAATTGCCTATTCTTACTAAACTTAATTTTCTTCTCAAAGCTGTTCACTCTTATTATTCTTTCTGGTTTGAGGACAAATGGTAAATGTCTCCAAAATTATTTAAAATACTGAGAGCTTGTGTTTGTTTTAATTTTTGTATTAGGAATGCAGGCAACTCTTCCTGGTAAAGAATCAAGATAATGTCACAGGGGCAATGTCTTGATTAGACTTGTGACTCTGAGTAATGACAAAGTCTGCATTCGTTCCTGGCACATAGTAAGTGCTCAACGAATATGTTTAAAAGAACTGAAGCACAATATTCTGCTTATTTATCTAAGTGGAAGACAGTGAGTGGCATCTAAAGGTGGCTGTTTAATATTACATGAACAGGTGTGAGATGTAAGTTGTAATACATGACTAGAATAAATACGTCTTCTTTGGAGAACCTGTGCTTTTTTCAAAGTATATGACAGTGATAATCAATGTCATGATGAGCCACTGCACTGGGATTTATGACCTCTAGGCACCTTACATGGAAGCATTATTATAAAGAGTGTGGAACTGGGAGTTCACTGGACTGGGATCTGCCCCTGGCTTCTCCCCTTATGCATAGTAGTTGCACGGCCATAGGCACGAAATTTAACCTCTATACTCCAGCTTCTTTATTGGCCAAAAGGATGACAATTGTGCCTACCTTATCATGGGAGTGCCAGGACTGACTGACATAATGCATGACAAGTACACACCAAGGTGTCTGACAATATTAGTCCTGTCAGAATCACCCAAAATATAATAAATGAATAAATAAGTAAGTTATGTAGGAGAGCACTTCCAAACCCAACACTATAACCTAATCCTATATGACCAGCTCAAGGATGAGATACACAGGAACTCACCTATCAGATTCTTTGATAAACCAGGGTGTGCTTCATGTATCATCATTGTTTGTTTACAAATTTCTCTTTAGCTAGAAAGTGCAAGTCAAGCGGGCATGACCAATATTCATCTCTTCTTTGTCCTCCGATATACAGGTCAGGGTATGCCATAGAGTAAGCACTTAATACACATTTTGTAAAAGGAGTGGGTGAGGGAATAAATACAAAATTTTGCCTTGGGCCGGACCTGTTTTCTGTAAAATATTACATGGACTGGCAGGGAGTCCATTGGTAGTTACGAAGACGAGTCAGGATGAAGCCACTACAGAGAGCCCTCTCTGAAGGCTAAAAACGATAGGCTGCCATGGCTGGCCCTGCTGCCAGATGAAAACCACAGCGTGTGGCAATTTACATCGCGTTCTTTTAACACAGGGAGACTCAAGACAGCCTGGCTCCTGCCATCTTAGGAACAATTCTGCCCCAACACACTGGCTACTGTTCTCTCTATTGAATTGCAACTTTTTTTTCTCTCTCTCCCTGGGTATCGATAAACAGCTGCAAAGTCGAATTAGCACTGTTTACTGTCGAATTAAGATGGAAACCGATCCTTTCTGTTCTTTGTTTACAGCGCCTGGACTGCTTGTCCCAAACCTCCAGAGTAACCAAATGTGAACCGATGGCTTCTGACGGTGGACGCTGTCCCAGATCAAACAGGAGGCAGATTTTGTTTGTCTTCTGAAATAAACTATCTTTTCAGGTTCATGGGCTCTGAATAACAGCTATCGTATTTCGCCAGCTGTTTTTTATTCCTCTGCTAATTTTACAGCTTGGTCTTTCAGGAGGAGGGCTCTGTCCTTGTTTCATTCCTATGGTGCTGGTTTGGTGCCAGGAGAACAGAATATTCATAGACGTTTAGGAAGCCAAGAGGGAGAGGAGAGTGTGTTTGTGATTTGGATGCATGGATAATAGTGTTCTGAAAGCTCATCATGAAATAAACAGTGTTTATTGTCAAAACCTAAATGCTATGGCAATCTCTAAATAACAGTGTTTTTAAAAATCTTGATCTTATTCCTTATGGGCTCTTCTCCATTTTGGTATTTGATAAGCAGAGCTTCTAATAGAGTCCTGTAAGTTCTTCCCTTAAAATGTGAACTAGGTTGGTAGTGGTGCCACTTAAAAACCATCTGCAGATTGACATCCTTCTGATTAATTCCACAAATGTGGGGTCATGTTTTAAAACCAGCTACACGCATCGTCCTGCTTATAGTCCTCTCTCTTGCTCATCAGTCTGTTATGAAGAATCTTGCATGTTGTCTCACTGAAACCCAGACATGCCACTTCTGTTGCATTTTCTAGAAGAGTCAGGCAATCCTCACAACAAAGTGAATCATATTGTGCTCACATGAAGAGTTCTCAGGGAATGTGTGCCTGGCTCGTGGAGATTACAACTTCTTTATTTCATGCTCCCAAAACAAGTTCTCAATAGTGTGATCTAGAATCTCACCCAAGAATCCCAGGGAGCAATAATTGTTCTGCAGCTAGTAGAACCTATCTTTTGACTCTTTTTTGAAAATAGGACCCATAATTTCCCAAATTCATTTACTATTCATTTCACAGTCATTTTATATATACTATATGATTTAATCTTCATGGCGATTTTATAAGGAAATAACCTCACTTTATAAAATTAATCATGCATGGAGGTGAAGTTCTGGAACAAGAGTTGAAACTTGTTCACCACTCTTAGTCAGACCCTCCTGCCATCATACCTTGCCTTCCCTTTCCTAGAATTCAAAGCCTTGGACCTAAGTCTAATGGTTTCTGAGTTATTGCTAAGGTGACCCCGTTCTTTTACTTCTGATTTCCACTTTTCCTCCATTTGAAGCTCCAGCCAAACCAGGTTACTCCTTGAGCCTAAACATGTCTGTACAATCCTGCCTCCATGTTCATGCCATTCCCCAGTCCTCATTGCATAGCCAGGTTCCAGTTAAAAATTTCACAGCTTCCATGAATCTTTCTCATACGAACACACATAGACACACACGGAGCTGTTGCAATGGCTGGGCAGCCCTTTGAAAGTGAAGAGAAAGAACACCCTGCCAGGATAGACTTTTTTCAGTCTTTAAAGCTAATAAACTGAAGACTCCAGCTGAGGAAATTACTTAGGGGTCCCCAGAGGCTGGGGCAGATGGTTTAGGAATACTAGGTTGAGCAGACACAGGGCTTCGAATACCTTCTCATGGGTGCTACACTTAGGGACACAGAGCCATCCACCTTCCTTAGTGCATCACATACAGAAGAAAACATCAATCTGCACAGCACCTAGCAGAGTGACAATCTTCTTCTGCCAGAATTAAGTAGGGTCTCTGTACCTTGCACCTTGCTGTTAACACAGTGTGCTGGTAGTCTCCCTCGTCTGTGAGAAGCTGGAGCTCCTTGTCCAACCCACCACTCCCTCAACAAGAAAATATTAACCACCTCCCATTAAAAAACACTAAAGAGAATAAAAATGGACAAAAAATACTCCCTTAGTCCAAGAGTTTATAATTTGATGTGAAAGATATCCTCAGAAGTCGCAAAACAGAGCAGTAGCAGTTGTGCACAAGAATCTTATGAAGCACACAAACTCAAACAAAACACTCTCAAGGTTCAGAAGAAAGGGAAAGCTTCCCACTGGTGCTAGGCAAGCAGGAAACTGAAGAATGGAAAGGATCTGGGGAGGAAAGACAAATGCACGAAGGCCGAAGTTGCAAGGATTTCAGACAATAGCAAGTGGATCTGTAGCACGTATTTCACACAAAGCATGGGAACCAGTCAAGTAAAACTGAACCCATCCATGAGGACCAGGCTAATGAGTCTGTACTCCTTGTGTTCTTCTGGAAGGTGATGGGAGCCACTGAAGGTTTTTGAGCAGGTGCGTTACGTGACCAACACAATATTTAAGAAGATGAATCTGGTCACCCTACGAGTATGTGCAATGGAAGGCCTGCTCATGCTACATGCTCCAACTTCATCACAGTTGGAAAATATCCTATGAATCTTCTCCCTTCTGGCTCCAACACTCTTCAGAAATTATAAGGAAGCCTGGGATGGAGTCCAAACACCTTTTTTTTGGTTTGTTATTTTCTTTATTATTTTTTTAAGAATAGTATGTCTGTACTAGTTTTAGGTTGTTTGTTTGTTTGTTTGTTTTGTCTTGTTTTTAATGCCTATGGTTGAATCAGATAAGCTCCTAAAAATTGCAAGGAGCTTCAGGCTGAGGACCTGGATCTGGAATGGCACAAACTCATCATCATCATCATCATCAATTGTCATCACCATCATCACCACTATTGACCACTAACTTTCTGCTAGGTATTTGCTGTGGACTTCTTTAATCCTTACAATACTATAAGCTAGGGAAAGGTGCCTGACCTTTACATTTGATCAACACAATATTTTGATTTGAGATTCTCTTTGGTGTATGTGTGGTCTGAGCCCAGAATAGAACTTGCAACCTACATCTTGGGAACCAGCTCAGAGCTTAAACTGGGTATAATCTGGGGTTCTGGTTTGGTTCTATCTTTGAACCCAATCAGTATTCAGATATGTTTTTTTTCTTTTGTTCTTCAAATATTTCTTGAGCATCTGCTATGTGCTCAGCACTTTGGTGAACCAGACAAACATGTTTCCTGCAATCATGGATGATTTTTGCTTGGAATGCCTGAAGGAAGAAACCTTCACCCCCTCCCCCACTCCTATGATAACAAGGAAACCTGAGTGTAAAATTTGACTCAGATGCTAATTGTTCTGGGACCTTTGCCAAACCTCTAAACTTCCCTGAGCCTCAGTTTCCTCATGGTTAGAAAGACAGGCTTCTTCTGGAGAGCTTCATTTCTTCATCAGAGTCCATTCAGAGTTTCAAAGAATGAAGTCACACTGCAGTCACATGCCTTCCCATCTCCCCATCTCTGCCATTGTGCTCTCTAGGTTTAGGCTTCAGGGGACCAAACGTGGTACGTTGCCAGCCCTTCCTCCCGGAAGTTAACTGGAGTCCTTCTCACCTGGGCACGCCCACATCCGCATCGCATCCTGACAGGCCCACCTGGCGGTGTGCTCAGCGTCACTCGGACTCTAAACTGGTGCCATTTTAACCTGACATGATTTCTCTGTTTACTTTACCTAATAAGTGAATCGTTTACCTCATAAAAAGCTCCTTTTGGAGCCGAGGAGGAATTTAGAAAAGAGCCATGCTGGTCTTTCTCCCTGCCCCTCTCCATTAATTAGCTCAAGTACTGGATAGAAGGTGTTCGCTGAGAGACAGGCCAGACGTAAGGGGGTAAACGAAGTTGCTATTCTCCTCCCACTGGAAAAGGGCACGCCAAGGAACTTACTCCGGGTGCTTCAGAAAAGGGAACCCAGGAACTCAATACCAGTCTCACTAGTGAGACATGGGAAAGACTCCTTGAATGTAGGACTCGGTTGACTTAGACCTAGAGCGTGCCATTAGATTGGACACAGGATTAAGTTCAGCGGTTGTAAATCACAAAGCATTTGAGTGGCCATTCACGTTCACCCTGCTCCGCTTTGAAATGAGCATGTAACTTTCTTTGTTCTGTAATATTTGTCATCAGCCAACCCAAAGCCATTTTGATTTTTCCTCCTCGACTGTGATTTCAGCCATGCACCAGAGGCCTATCTTTTTCCTTTTTTCCCCACATAAAAAAAAACTTTATGAAAGAATCAAGAGGTGATAGGAAGACTGAAACTCTTTCATCAGGAAGCAGAGTGGGGACGTGTGAAGTGGGCAAAGAAGTCAACACCTTGTAGCCATGATATTCTCTGAGCCTCAGTCTCCTTTGGAGAATGGGAATGCTAGCTACTTCCAGGAAGCTGGGGAGATGTCATGGAGATACTGTGTGGGAAACACATAGCACGTTCCCGTCACGTGTTCATACATTCATTCAGCAACACTCTGTTCTACACGGGGATGCCTTCTAGCTCCCTTAAAAGTATGAGAAGGTAGACTTAGCTACCAACCCTATTCAAACATATGTTTTTAGAATTTGTTTCAGAAAAATCAGTGTTTCATAATCACTTAATTTGAGATTTTACTCTGTGTCTTCCCTCCACTTCCCTCTGCTCAACCTTCAGCGTGGAGGAAAACCTCTTCTCTCAGTGGCCCCCACTCAACTCGCTTCTCCATAAATCTTTTCCTGAATCCAGGAAACCAGACCAGGAAAAGGTGTCTGGAGAAAAGGCACACATGAGAAAGAATGAATGACTTCTGATTGATTTGGTTCCCCACAAAAACTCAAAGGGTAAATTTGTTCAATCTCACATCTTAAGTGTCCATTAGACACACTTGCCATGTAGCGGCTCGGAAAGAGCTGAGGTCTAGTCCTTGTTTCACCACTAACGAGCTTCCTGACACTGGCCAATTTCTATTGCCTCTCTGAGCCTCATCCTCTATAAAGGGGGCTGGGCTAGATGGTCACTGGTGACCCTTCCAGCACTGACACTTTATGATACTGGGGAAAGAAAACAAAAACTAGCTCTTGTAAAACTGGTACAGCTTTGCCATTTCTGTTCATCATTTAACCACAGTTACTTAAATTATTTAGAATATATTTTCATGTTGAGGTATAATTATGGAATTTTCTTTTTGCTTTTCTTTCCTTCCTTCCTTCCTTCCTTCCTTCCTTTCTTTCTTTTTTTGTGCTGCTGTTGTCATTTAAACCCAACTTGTTTTGATGATTTCCTCGGGTGGAAACTTCAAGCACTGAGTCCATTTTTATGAGTGTCTTGAAAAAAGAAATTTAGATGCAGTTCCTCTGACTTGGTATGGAGTTCCCTGAAATTTACAGGGAAAAAAATGTCTAGTCACTTCAAATCTAGGTCAAATCAGATTTTAATATCTAAAGAATTTAATCAGAAGGTTGGAGTGTACATTGCTATTTTAAAATACCAGATTTGGCAAGTGCTGTATTTTGTTATAAAGGACCCTAACCCTCTCAAGGCTAATGCAGTACGTTATTAGTATTCAAGACCTGAGGAAATCTCATATTGGTTTAAATTTAACTCTTTGTGTCCTAGTGTTTGTTAGATAGGGAATCCCTGCTGCAAATGTAGTCTTATAGGACACATCAGCTTTATTTCTCCAGTTTATGGTGATTCAAGAGGTATCGACAGTTTAACACATTCCAAGAGTAAATATAACATCTCATTAATTCGGACCTGACTAATTCAGAATTCATTCACCTTGAGCTTCTATAGGCAAATCTAAGCAAATCAGTAGTGTAACTGACATTTAAAGACTATTAAATATTCTTAAAAATAATGCTGTTTTAAGTGCATTAAGGAAAAGATCTTTTCCATTAAAAAAGTTGCTAAATACGAATGATCCTAAGTTAATCTCCAAAGCTGACACAGTAGCCACTCCTGGCACTATACATGGCCTGTTAAAGTAGTTAAAATATTGTTATGTTACAGAATTACATGCTTATAATTTTGGAATAAAAGATTTGGTGTAGATTACCACCTCATAAAAAAGGGCGTTACTTCTGCCGGACCCTATATCTTTTTAGCCATTATTTCTGACACCATTTATAAATGAAATTACTTTTAAAAAACATTCTGCATTTCTAGCTTTTTTCCTTTTGGGTGTGCTGGTGCCTCAACTTGATAAATGTTAACAATATTGTGCTATATAATATACCACATTGGAAAATGTGACGTGTCTGATTGGTACAAAATTTGCTTTCTATGACTCACCCCAGAGTAATGATGAAAGCACTTGAGGTGGCACGAATATGTGAGGTGAGTTAGGTAAACACAGGAGGAAAGAACTGTCATCCAAGAATTGATCCAATCATCTGATTAGGAGGTCCAGAGAGGTACATTGATTTGCCCGAGAGTCCACAGTCTAGCAGCAAGTGGAGCAGGACTTAGAAAGCATGACTCACAGTTCCGGCCATTTCACTCGCCTGGCCTGTGCTTTATGAAAGGAGCTGACCTCACTCCAGGTCCGTCTGGCGCGTCGATAAAGGCTCTTACGCTGACCCAGGGCCTTAGCGGCAAGCAGCCACAGAACCACTTGTTTAAGGTGCACTGGGAGCCCGCCTACAAAACCGTCCAGTTTCCCTCAAAACCATGCACTTAGCCTCTAGGATCTGCTTATATTCCAAGGCATCTGGCTCAGTGTTAGCCCCACAGAGACACATGTGTGGGGGGCGGGGAGGAGAGGGAAAGGATATATACCCTGCCACATTATTTAGCCTGACCCTGCTGCCCATTTCTACCTCCTCCTCACTAGTAAACCGAGTGTAAATGGGCATTGTAAGGAAAATGTATTGAGAGAGGTCACCAAAGCAACCTGAATTTTCTTCAAGTTGAGCTCAGAGCCACAGGCCGCAGTAACCTGATTCTTGAAATATTCAACACTGATCTTGGCAACTGTTTTCTTTCTGGTTTGTGATTTTCAATAACATCCCAAACAACCAAAGATGGGGAAAAAAGGAACAAGCAAAGAGAGAAAAATCTCTAACCTTCCAAAACCAGCCATTTGTCATAGTCATTCACACAACGACCTCAAGGGAGGTCACTGCTACTTAAGAATTGGCGACAGTGCTGTGGCAAGCACCAAAAGGCATTTTTGGCCTAACACACCAATTAGCCAATGATCATATCCACTTCCTTGCTCCTTCCTGAATTTCTTAAACATGTGTTTCTTGGAATCCACCTCTTTTGCCACATAGACCCAAGTGACAAATCATCAACCCCAAAGAACCAATGCTCCACAACAAACCACGAGCATATGTTGCAACTGCCAGGGGCAGGAGGGAGCGATAAACCAGACTACCAAATTTGGTAAAAAAGAAAAAAAAAAAAAGAAAAAAAACAACCTGTTTATACTGGCTAAGCAGCATGTTCCAAAGTGCAGTGATGGCACTTACTTATTTGCAAAATGTTCTGAGATCCGTTACAGTCAAGAGGAAGCTTGGTGAGAAGGGGGGTGTCATCAGGGCAGGCTGGCCAGCTCCCAGAGAAGCAGTAGCTTGATGAAGTTTCCGCGTCCACACAGGAGTCCTCAGCCCAGCAAGCCCAGCAGTTCGATTTAGCCCATACACACCCAGAGATAAAAGACCAATGTATTACAGACTGGTGTTTGGTAACTAAACACATAGGGGGCTGATGTATAAACCAGAGGCTAGTGTACTAAGGAACAACGAGGCTGACCCTCTCCTGACACTGGTATGTTCTCTCCACTCCCATCTGTGTCTGGAATATCTTCCCCAGACATCTTGGAAACTATCTTAAGAACTTGAAGGTGACTAGCCAGACAGCATTAACTCAACAGAGGCAGGAAGATGGTCTTGAAGGAGCTTCCAACCCAGCTGAAATGTCCCTCTTCCCTGAACAGGACTGGGTGACTCTTGCCCTTTGTGTCCTTTTATAATTCCAAGCTGCCTGTTTTACTTGTGTTTTCATTATCTCCCGAAGCTCCTGGAGCCTGACAACTTTCTCAGTCATTTGTCAACTTCATTTCCATTAGGAGAAATGATCATCCCATTTGTAGTTAGAAGATACAGTTTACATACATTGGCTCTGCTACTTTGAACAACCCTAAGCAACTCACTTCTCTCTTGGCCTTCTTGGGACCTGCAGCTAAAGCAATGAGCTTTTAAGGAAAAAAAAAATACAAAGTTATGCTACAGATAATAATTTTTTTTTGCAAATTATGTTAGAAATGTGAATTTTTATTTAGAATGAGAAAAATATCACAAAATATTACAGAAGTTTTTTTAAGTCAGTTACCACAAAAATCACAAAATACAAAAAGTACCTCTAATATTATTAGTAATTAATTTTCTGACATACCTCTATACTATTGGGGTTTTTTTCTACATTTTTCTCTGCACATTCTTTTTGATGCATTACTTCTTTAGGTAAAAACTTTTATGTATTATTTTCTGTGTTGAAGAGGAAAGATAATTCAGTCTTTCTTCTAACATTGTTGATCAAAATTTGCTTTTCATTCTTTGGTATTTTGGGTAATAATAGTTCTAATGAGGCATTGATGAGATGTCTTTACCTTCTGGCTACAATTTTAGGTACCTGATAATGGGGAGAACTTTCCACAGCATAGCTTCTGGCTCCACACATGTGTATCTTGCTTCTCCTCCACTACTCTCAGACTATCACTTCCCAGTGCCTTAGAACACAGTCAAAATGAGAATTGTCATTGATGCTGTACCTTCATGTCATGACGTGGGATGAGTCCACCCAGTGGGTAGTTGGAATATCCCTGCCATTCCTACATCAAGAGGGTTTGCAGTAACCTACCTAAACAAGGAATGATGGCAAACCACATTAATACACCCCAAGGTTCCTGAATGTTTTTATCCCAGTGTAATTGCCCTTTATCCGGATCCCCAAAATGCCTATGGCCAAGCCAGTGTCATCTGACAGGAAGGGAGGAACTGGAGGAAAGGTGGGGGGAGAAAGACATGTGTTGTAACTGACTGCCTTAAAATAGCTTACTGTTGCAAATTTTACAAAGATATATGAGCAGTAGGGCCTTCCCATGCAAGTGGGGTAAAAGCTAGGGAGGGAGGTCCTGCAACTTAAGCCTCATCAGCATCCTAGTAAATCCAGGCCTTAAATCTGGAAATGCCAGACCTGTTGATGAGGCTCAGTCCAACCACTCCCCCCGGTAGGCTGGCTCACCTGGTGTCTGGGCTGAGGAGCTGATGTTCTGAGGTCTGCGGCCAGGGGAGGTGGGGGGATGTCCCAGATAATCCTTAAATTGAATCCATATGTGGCTGGATTTGTCTGATGAGTGGGAGGGAGTGTGAGGAACCAAGACCAGCAAACGTCTGCACTCATGGGTTGATTAGCACTGTGGGGGGAGGAGAGTAAGAAGCAGCCTGGTGTGTAGTTAGGGATGCAGATGGAGAGGAGGACTACGTAGAGTCTCTGTCTCTCTATCTGTCTGTCTCTCTGACACACACACACACACACACACACACACACACACACTCCTGCCAGTCCCAAACGTGTGTCTGGGCATTGGGGAGACAGGCACCGCTGTGTGACACTGGAGGAGAGGAATTCTGAAGGACTTGGTAAGTCACGGGGCACTCACTCACGCCAAGCCCCAGGGGACTGAGTGGGGCAGCAGCCCTTTCACACCTGATCACAGAACGCGGCATGGCTTGCCACCTGGAGGGCTGGCCCCTCTCCGAGGAGACGGACCTGAACCTGCAGGGTTCCCGCAGAGGTGCAGGCGGCAGGCGGCAGGGGAGAGGTCATCACTGGGAGGGCCTCGAATGGGAGAGGGGGGAAGCAGAGGATACCGCGTGGTGATCACCACTGATGCATGTGACACAACCTTCCAGCATGCCCACAGTGACCGGTCAGGGCTCTGCAGAGGACTGAGGCCCGGGTGAGCAGGTGGGGGCAAAACCCACTGAGGACTACATCGTTGTCATTGATGTAGTTGCCTGAGGGAGATTCATGTTCCATTTTGGGGGCATTAGCCTTTCAGCCTGGTTTATAAAGATCTCACCTAAGCTGTATAATTGATCTGATTTTGAAGGTTGAGGAAGGATACGGAGACCCTCCCCAAACCCAGTTAGGGGTGAGAGAGTCAGATTACAATGAGATTCTACTTGTTTATGTATTCCTTCGTTTATTAAATATTTATTGAACTTCTACTATGTGCCAGGTGCTACTATCAGGTAAAATAGAGAATTCTAGTCGATAGGCTGTGAAGGGAACTGGAAACGCTGAGCAAGGAATCGCTCCATCTCATGGAAGCTGGTGTCCATGCGAAAACACAGAGGCAGCACCCCCTGAATAAAGGTCAAGGCCCTGGACTCTGGAACCACACTGACCAGGGTTTAAACTCATAACCACCCTTTACAGTTGTGAGAACTTAGACAAACTACTGACTCTCCCTGAAGCCCTGGGGTTGTGGTTCCCACCTGTAAAATGGGAAAGCAGGCACTTAGAGTTCTGCTCCTAAGACTGGGTCTTTAAGCGAATGGGTTGATAGGCAAGGCACTTAAAGGGACATGTCGTGTGGTGTGTCGTGGCACCATAGGCTATGTATTTTTCAATAGCTATGTGACACACTTATAAATGAAATATGTCTTGTGTGATGGCTGGTCAGTCTGGCTCCAGGGTACGTGAAGATTAAAACGGAGAATCCACAGAAGTGCCTAGCACGCCTCCTGGTGCACAGCAAGGGCGTGGGGTGGGCACGCGCGGCCTGTCCGTACTGTTACTCGGCCGCTGTCCGCCCTGGGGAAGGCGCTGCGCGCGGAGCTGCAGGCCGGCCCGGCGCTCGCTCCCCGGCAGGAAGGAAGGCCCGGCCGCCTCAGGCAGCAGCAGGGGCGGCGCTGTGGCCTCGGGAGCACCAGAGCGCGCTGGCAGCAGCTGGGGAAACCTGGCAGCCTTTCCCCGTGCCCCCTCCACCCCTGCCCTGTCTGTAGGTCCTGAGTACGCTCCACATGTTCCCCTGGTCTCCCCTCACAGGCCAGTGCCTCTGCCCTTTCAGTGCTTCATAGGGCCACAGGGCCCCGGGAGGACAGCCGTCCTCGGTGAGTCCGCTGACGCTCATCCAGCTACAGGGTCTTCCCCAAGGCCGCACAGCTGGTCGGCGGGGAGCGAGCTCCAGATGCTGGGCAGGGGTATGCACTGTCCAGCATTGTGACCCACGGGTCACCTCCTGCGTTTGTAGGGCCTCCACGTCCGACCCTAAGTGCCTGTGATGTTTCTTCATTGTTTGGCATGTATTAGACTTAGCTCTTTAACTGAGATCACTTAAGGCAGGGTCCCTGTCACTTGTGTCATCCCACTGCACTGATGCCATGCTGATTCCAAACTGCCCGAGAAGTGAGGCAAGTCAGGCCTTACCTGGCTACGAAGCTCCAGTCTCCTTGGTCACTCATAGATGCAGCAGCAGAGGGTGAGCCTGAATATTCCAAAGGTGAGAACCACCGCCCTCCGGGCTTTCCGCGCATTGTAAACAAACCCACTGCATTCCCATTCTGATGCCCTGCGGTAGGTTGTATCCGTGACTCCTCTCTGGAGCTGGGGAAAATGGACTACAGAGAGGTGAGGCTACCTGCTCCAAGCCACAGAGCCCGGGAGGGCGGAGCTTCCAATCCCTCAGTGGAAGAGAGGGCTTGACCTCAGGGAGTGCGGGGAGCCTGTGGTAGTACCTGCCGGACCCCTGGAGAAACGTGAGGACACAAGAGGATGGTGCGCACAGGCCTGAACTCCCCCGGGACTTGGGTGGGCGAAGGACGTGCCAGGAGGTCGTGTGGACCTGTGGACTGTCGCTGCCGCAAGGCAGTGAAGAACAACTTAACCAAGTGTGTCTGAAGGTGGTGCTGTAGGAAAAACAAAGAGCTTTTAAAATCCCCCTCTGCCAAGTTCTGATTGTTCCACATGGGCCGGACACAGTAATTTTCCAGCCCGCACTGACAGAAGCCCAGTGGCAGGAGCTCAGGGAAATGCAGCCGCAGCCCCCGGCCACCTGACGGCATCGATCTTACACCAGGGGCCGAATTTGTCCCATGGCTGTGGGATTATTTTGTTTAAAGGAAAATGGCTGAGGGGGCAGAAAGAGCCTCAGGAAACGCCCCCACAGGGCTCTCCTGCCCAGCTGGGATTCTCCATCTGGGGTCCTGGAGAGGACTGCAGATGGCCACCGTGAAAGGGTAGCACATTCCTGTGGTTGGCACCGTGCAATTTTCCTTCAAAGTGTGCTGCAAGATTTTACTAGCTTCGGGGATCGGGGTAGGAGAAGAGAAGAGACAGGGAGATAGACAAAAACAGACGCAAAGACCGAGTAAAGATGAGAACCTCACTGCGGTAAATGAAGCAGAGCTGACATAAAGCACTTTTGCCTTTCTTCGGTGCTGGTGTATCTCCTGGCTTCCAGGGGATAAGGATTAGCAGTCCCCAGGAACCCACACCGTGCTTTGCTCAGTCCTCATCGTCACCTACTAGGCAGGTAGGATTGCGCCCACTTTGCAGAACGTACAAGTGACAAAAATAGGTTTCAAACTTCCTTCTGTTGTTAGGGTGTCAGATGCAGGTTCTCTAACCCCATCACCCCCCCCCCCCCAAGTAACGACTCTTTTTATCTGAAGCATATTCATAAGGTCTCATATTTGTTCATTGAAGGCATATTTGTTCATTTCAAACTTTTCAGAATAAATCTTAAAGTTCAAAATGATACCTTGGGCCTGCTTTACCTCCCCTCTCTCCCAAACCCATTGAGATAACAGTGCATAAATGCTAAAGAATAAATCTGGAACAAACACGAGAGGGTCCCAGCAGCAATCCAGAACATTTCAGAGGTTCCTATTGTATTGATGGATAAAGCTAAGTAGAAAAATCTACACTCCCAAAAACACATGCAGGAAAAGAACTGGCCTGGAAGTGGAGACGCCCTTTCCAGCAAAACCGGCCGAGTCCCAAATCAGAGCTTCCGCTGCAAGGACAGGGACTGGCTCTGGGGTCATTAATTAAAGGCCTTTCTGAAGTTCACAGCCCCAGATTTCCTCCGCAGATGGCAATGGACAGCAATGACATTTGCCTGTGTAAAAAAATGGGAATCGTTTTGGCCTTGGCTTCTGGAACAGTCCCCCCTCTCTCTCTCCCCACCATTAATGATGCAGATTTGGTCATACTACTTGGTTCTACAGCATGTAAGAATTGCATAACCATAATAGTTTACATTCTGTATACTACTTTCAGTTTTTAAAATCAACTTAGAGACCAAACTTGGCAGGCCTAGAATATAAATCATATAAACCTTGAAAAGGTAAGGTGAATACTATACAGCCTGGAAGAAGGAAGTGGGGAGCAGAAATGCAGATGTTCTCTTGCCTGTGTCCCAGTCTCCTTGTCAATCAGCAACAAGTGGAAGTACAAGGTCAGACAATTTCGCGAATTCATCCTAGAAAAAGTGCTACATACCTCATTGCTGAATATCACTACAGTCACCTTTGAAGTACTCACCTCGGGAAGCTATGCACCGACACCCATGCCTAGTCCACCCTTTCAAGCAACTTAGTAACTCTTTTTGGAATGGCCTCAGAGCTGTCGTGATATTCAAAATCTGACAATTAAGTTCGCGAACTTGCCACCTTGCGCTTATATTGGCAGCACTGTACAAACAACTCGGTAAGCTGTCATATCCTTGTCAAGGTATGACAACAGCTCTGAAGACCATTCCAGAAAAAGAGTTCCAAAATTGCTTTGAAGGGTGGACTAGGCACTGGCATCGGTGCATAGCTTCCCAAGGGGAGTACTTCGAAGGTGACGGTAGTGACATTCAGCAATGAGGTGTGTAGCACTTTTTCTAGGATGAGTTTGTGAAATTAATTGTTCAAACTTGTAAGTGTCTACCCTGCGTCAGGACTGCGCTGGGCCCTAGAGGCATCAGGAGTCAGAGAGACAGACATTCTCACCTCAGTGGCCCTTCTGTTCTAATGATAAATAAACAAGACACCACCTAAAAGCTGATGAATCACAAAATGACGGTTTAACTAGATTATTTAAAGCTATAAAAGTCGCCACAAGATTATTAAAGGTAATATCATGTACAAAACTCCACAGAAGAGGAGAGAGTGTGTGTTGTAAAGGAGTAGAATCTCTGTCATAACAAGGGAAGAATGGATGAAGTTTAAATTGGACAAATTCAAGAAACAGATGTATAGGGAATTATCTCAGTTTGTGGTGGAAATCACCAGAACTAAAAGCTGACGTGGCTAAGGAGCTACATCCGGGGTATGGGCTGGGGACCGAGGGCTGTATAGAGGGACTTACTAATAGCTCTTGATACTTCCTGGGGGAGATGGGGATATTTTTGCTCATGTGCATATACATAAATGAATATATCATATATATTATAAATACTTATTTATAAATAAACAACTTCACAGACCCTGGGCAAAGGGGAAGGTATATTTTCTCATTCCCGTTTTTATACCTGAAGATGTAGAAGTCAGCCCTGGGTCACATGCTTGTGATTAGAAACCAGGTGTCCTGACCCCCATTTCTAAGTTCCTCTACTTCCCTAAGTCTCCCCCTTTCAGATGCAGGCTGGCTAGAGGTGGAATCCTGCAGCTAGCTTTGTGCAACTGACTGCTCATTTTTAAAAATAGGGTGACCGTGACCACTCCCCAATGGGCTGTGGTGAAGGTACATGCCAGTCACCTGGCGTGACCTGGCACAAAAATACCAGCTTCCTTGCTTTATATTTCTTTTTCTTAACCCATCCTACATTTGGAACAACGATAGCATTTGCCAATTATGTTTTCTTCTTATCATTTTAGGCGATTTATCACTAATTCTGACTAAATGAATCCTGGCAGTTCATTCTAATATGCAGCCTTGGCTTACACCGAAGGACTTGTCACAACTTAGGGAAGCAGAGAATGTCCAGATGAAAACATCTGGCAGGAAGATGTGATTCCAGGCACAAATCTAACCCGTGCTCCAAGTAGGTGAGTTTGTGGGTGTGTGGTGGGAGAGATTACTAGGAACCCTTTCCTTCTTATCCTCCCCCTCACCAATATCCCTTTCTCACTAACCGCACTGAGATGTCACCCTCAGAGTCACTCCTTTGGACCTTGAACCATTTTGGATTTCTCTGGCCCTTAGGAAATTGCAAGTTTCCCCTGGCTACAACCACTTTGCGGTGTGGCTATCCACTGTGAGTACAATCATCTCTTGGGACTAGAACACTGGGGAGAGGCCTGGAAATGGGGGGAGAAGAAAGAGGGAGGGAAGCAGAGATGTGCCAAAAGGGCACTGAGGACAGTTCCACCAGCCCCCACGTGCTCCAGACTTCTGCTGCCTGGATCACGAGGGACAAGCACCCCTTCTAGCAGAAGGACACTGGATACATAGCATAGTAAGTACCGGCTATGGGCAAGGCAGGCACTGTGCCGACGTTCCACTCCCATGAGCTCACGTAATTCTGGCAACAACCCCACGAAGGTGTCACTATTATCATTTCCATTTTACAGATGGAGAAACTGAAGCACAGAGAAGCTAAGTGTCACATCCAAGTTACATGACTATGTGACAGAGCCAGGAGCCCCAGGGAGCTTGCTGCGGTGCACCATCACATAGTCCCCACCCTGTAACACACACACACGCACGCATGCA
>PVJL010005602.1:0-105514 GCA_004026885.1 Lyroderma lyra
CACCCCCTCCCCTTTCTCCCCTCCCTAACCCACTCGTCCCCAAATAAACATTAAACTATCGATTGTGTCCATAGGTTATTTGTTAGTTCATTTCTTTTAAACACTTTTTAACACCCCTCTCCTGCTTCGTTGAACAGAGTCAGGTACAATGTTTTGTTTCAGGCATCCTGGCCTTTTTCCTCTCGAGGTATCTCTCTCTCAGATACAGAACAATATTTATTTTAGTTCTAATCACCAACACTATCAACATCAACACTCTGTTGTGCTCCTAGTTATCCGTAAAGAAGCTGTAGAGGATGAAAATTTGCCTTGAAATATTGTATATGCGTTCTTCCTCTAAAGGGGAAGTTTGAAACATGGCAAATAATCATTGAAACATAATATATTCATCCATGAACGCAAGCATGTATTTATACCACATAGTTTTGCTCCTCCAGAAACCAGCAGGGCACAGGAAGTAATCTTGTCAGGGACTGATTTCTTTAAAGTCCTGTGGATATACTGATAAGGAGATATGCATGGGGCTTGGCCATTGTTTTTTATCTCCCTAATCCATGTAATAAAAATTTTTTAGAAGTTTTCATGTGAAATAAATGGTTTGTTCTCGGGCTTTTTTGGTTACATTTTATCCAATGTTTTATTATTTTTTTCTCTCAGTTTACCAACACCTTCCATCTTCTCTAATTGATAAGGACCTGAATTTAGTCCCTGTGTTTCAGCTTCTCAAAGGGTGTTGTCAGGTCAATCCTAGAGTGAGCACGTGCCCACCTTCCCTCGTCAACGCTCCCCACGGTTTTTCCCCATGCTGCTTCATATCAGAGACATTACACGAGCTGCAGATATTTTCAGTCAGCATGTGAACTCAAGATTGGAAATAGCAATGCATTCATCTTTGCTTTCCCACAGGGTCAGTGTTGTAACTCATTAACACCCACTAAAGACTGTGGAATTGAAGTGAATCCTCCTTCTTAAACCTCAGGATTCAAGAGACTGCTGAGCACCAGGAGCTGTCACGCTTTCACTGTGCCGCACGTCTAAATCTATACATCCTAAAACAGTGAGAGTTGAAAGTGAATTCAGAGGGCATTTAATAATAAGAATTTTTAAAAGCAGCCAAAAGCCACTGAACACTTACCTTGTACTAGGCACTAGTCTAAATCTTGCCCTTGGCTAGCTCGTTGAATTTTAAGAGCAAGCTTCAAATGTGTGATATTATTACCTACATTTGATAGATGAGGAAACTAAGGCTAAGTAACTCACCCCAAGTCACCAGCTCCCAGCAGCCTAGGCAGGATGTAAATCTGGGCAATCAGACTCCTAAGCTCATACTCTTAATTAACCTTGCCTTCTGCCACGTCCTGCAATTCAGGGAAATTAGGTCCACAGATAGTAAACTTACCGTTGCAACGGTTTTAAATGGCAGATGTTAGTCATTTGTAAAGGTATGAATGATCTTTGCTTACATGTTTTTAATAATATTTTGCTTTTTAAAAATGTCCATCAAATTTTTTAGTTTGTGAGCAGTGGGAAAAGGGTGGCGCTCACGTGGAAATCGGATGGGCGCACACACCCCACGCAGGAACCCAGCCCCAACACAGCAGCCTCGGAGGCACTTCCCAGGGGCTTGGGCTTGGGCAGAACCACATGATTCTGCCACTTGGCATGCAGTCTTGAATGCTCTCCTTACTGACCAAATGGCCCCATTTCTTGTCTTCAGGAAAGATGCTCAAACCTTAAGGCACCTCTGCACTCCAATTCAGTGACTTCTCAGGACAGACGGCATCTCATTAATTATGGTGGAGACACGGTGTCAAGTACTAACCCACATCTTCTACAGAAAAAAATAGGTAAACTCAGCTTTTATCAAACCTAGAATTTTGCTTATCTTCAACCTTGCTTACTGAAAGTATGTGAAGATTCAACTTGACCTCTTCACCAACCCACCACCACCCAAAGCAGAGTGTCTCTGGGTTTTCTTCACCCTCAGCAGATTCAACCTGTGCACTTGGTACACCTTCCAGTCCCTGGCTGTCACCTGTCCCCTCAGTCAGACTCACCAAGTTAGAACTGGGAAAGCTGGCAGGGCTGAATGAATGACTGCAAGCAGGAAGGAATGAATGAATGAAAAGTGATGGTTTTATGGACATAGACTCTCTCCAATCTCATTGAGTTGTATACATTTAAAATGTACTGCACTGTACATGCCAATTATACCTCAATAAAATGTTTTCTAAGAAAAACTGTACATTATTACAATAATAAATAAATACATAAAGAAGTAAAGCCAAGTCATTCTCATGTAAAAACTCCCTCTTTATTCAAACCCTCAAGCCAGAAACACAAATTTTCTGCTCAGATCATTAGCACCTCCCCTTCCTGTTTCCCACAGCATCTCTGACGTGGTTCTTGTGTTCTCCCCTTACTGGGAAATTATCCTAATTTTTCATTGGGCCTAATTGCTACTTCATGGTGTTTTCAGTTTTTGAAGCTCCCCGCTAAGCCTTCTGTATGGAGACATTGTAATGTTTTCCTTCTTCAGTCTCCCCTCTACCCTCTGAAGGTGCCTATTTCTGGCTGCAGAACCCCCTCAGTAGGTAATCAGAGAATGCTGTCGCCCACGTCTGTAACATCTCCCGCGAGTGAGTGTGCTGAGGTCAAATACGAAAATCAGTGAGACGTCACTCTCACGAGTGGCTGTTCAATATAATTCCTGTCTATATGATCTTGGTCGAGTCATTCAATATAGTGGAACTTCCCTCACTTCCTCATTTGGAGTTGTAGGAAACCTAACACCCATACTGAGTTCATGCTTGTGCAAGCATTTGGCGAAGTGTCAAGTTTTATAAAAAAAACTTTCAACCATTTAAAATTATGATGGTTTGTTTTGGCTTACAGTCCATACATATGAATAAAAATTGACCAAGAAAAAAATTACATTTCATAACTGATAAAGCTCCAAGATTATAAAGAAACACATTTATTTTGGTATATGTGTGTGTACGTATGCACTTACATGGATACAATCTCATATACACAGGTAAAGAGAGGGGACCAGCCTCCTCCGAATGTCTGGACTTTCCTAGGTGTTTCACATGCACGAACCTCATTTACTCAGCAGCATTATTATTTGCATTTTACAAATATAAACATTAAGGACCAGCATCTTTCCCATTGATGAGGCAGGAGATGATGAGATCTGACTCAAGGACCTGAATAAAGGGGTAAAGGGAGAGGATGGGTTTTGCCACAGCCAAATTTGCACCCAACGGTCAGCTGTGGAAGCCCAGCCTCGGCTGCCCAGAGGGTCTCCGAGCTGATGGGGCTCCCACGGCCCAGCGGAGTGGGCTCTGCTTTCTGTGCTCCTTTCCCTGTTACCGTTGTTTCTGTCAGTGTGATTCGAGCCTACAAGAAGAATGTGGAGTTCACGGTTTATGGAGAAAATCATGGTTTCTGACTAACCTAAGCTGATCCCTGGGGACAAATACGGTCACTTCTCATATACAAAATATTTCTTTTGTCTTATGTCTTTCTTCTTGTAAATTAAGTAGTAAATAATATAAAGCATATTAGACTGCTATTTTTTATGAATATCAGCTTATATGCTAAAAATATTCTCAACTAATGAAATTCACATAGCATAGATTTATATATTTAATATTAGTAATATTGATCTTTCAATACTGGAAATCAATATTTTAAAATTGTGATTTTTTTTAAGTATTAATATATATATCGGTGAATAGCATCAATCAATGAATATTTATTTAGCCTTAGTAAAAGCTCTCTGAATTACAAACCAGAAATAAAGAAACCATTTTAAATATATTTAATTTTCTAATTGTTTAGTTTAGGAACGACGTCTCTCTCTGCTCCATAAATACAAACTTAAAGTACTGTTATCAAAGAGTTAAGTTATATTTTTATCTTCTGATACCACAGATAGTAAACAGCTTTAGAAAACTACAAGGCATTTAAGAGAAATAAATCATACATGTCCCTATGGAGTGTTCTTCAGACATAACCCGTGTCTGGGAGTACTTGTGTCACATCTTGCAGTTCTCAACTATAACATGATCCACAGCTATTAAATATTAAAAGCTTAGAATTCTCCCTCTATCTTTATGGAAATAAGACATGATTCACTGTGGGATAGTATGGTACTTAAAAGACTACTTCCATCTCCACTGACTGAAAAGACATTTGAGCAAAGTGTTTAATTTTTGTATTTCTGCTGATGGTATATAGGCAGCTTTGTAACAAGCTAAAGGCCATAAAATGCCAGGCTCAAACCTATAGGCACAGCTATTTGTGATAAACTATTTTCCATTTTAAGGAAGATACCAAGTGAGAAATTTTATGGTTTTCTAAGTTTAAATGTGGCATGATTGAATGGGTTGTCCCTGTTGATCAAAGACCCATAATTCCACTCTATAGCTAAGGTGCTATATTAGTAAATCAGTTTGAAAACCAAAGAAAGTACTAACTGTGCAGGGTGACATGTGCCACATGTCCTGGATTGCCTTGAAATTCTTCAAAGTGATTCATTTTCACCTGCAAAGGAGAGACTGCCCAACATTTAGTCCCCAAAACTGCTTTCTTCAAAGATGTAGGACACAGCAAATAACTTAGTGTTTGGAATAAAGACAAAACCAGCTCTTACTTCTTAATAGTGATATGGCTTTGTGTAACTCATTTAATTATTTTATTGATACAACTGGAAAAAATTAACTTAAGGTGTTATAGTAAAAATACTGTCAAGCACATATACAGAACCTTGCATAAGGCTTTTCACTATCTAGTTTCTCATTAAATAGCACCTATTTGACTCCTTTGGATTTTTTTTCTGTATTACTCAAATACTAGGTCACATCTATCCACTTCCATTTATCTTGCTCTTAATTTAATGTGTTTGTCTTTAAAATAAAGGTTAGCTTCTTCTACTTTTTTCTCTAAAGTTTATTGCTAAAACATGCTTTTATAATTTATTTATTCTGGATCTAGATTTATTTATCTTTTCATCATATTGATGTGTCAGTAATGTCTAATTCCTCTAGGCTGATGTATTATTTTAGCAACCAAGACATCACCATAGATATTAAAGGATGAACTCAAGCCTTATAAAAATGACCTTTTCATGGTAGACTCAACATGAATGCCTCTGAACTTGACATTGATAATCTCCATTTAAGGCCTCCATAAAATTTGAGATTTACAAAATGAGGTAAAACAATAACTTTGTTCTATGCATAAAGACGGTGTCTGTTATTTGTTTGCTTTAGTTTGAGAATTTAATTTATCTCTGTTCTCTTTGATTAGTACAGTTAATTTATTAAACTGTTCCACATTCCTAAAGACTATCCCGTGGGTTTTTTTTTTTTCAAAGAGTATTGTTAGATAGAAAGATAAGTTAACTACAAATGCTGAAGTTCTGAGATAAATTTTTTTTTTGTCATTTTATTCCTATGCCTTTCAAATATATATTTGAATACTTTGGCTTGAACTTTAGAATCCAAAAATTTTATATGGTGGTGGCCAGATCACATTTTCTAATAAGAATTTGTGCAATATAGGGTTATTTTTAACTCAGCGGATATAAAAGGATAGATCATCTGTTAATAAATAGCCAGCTAGAGAAAATAATGCACCTTAAGTATTCTTTAAAAGTTCTAATGAGTTGTTCATTAACCAAGAGGGACACACTGATACTTGCTTTTAAATGTTTGTCTTAAACAGGAAAATGTACATTTTGACTATGTTTCATTTTCTTAAAGTATAACCACAGAAGAAAAAAACTGGCCCTGAGAATTTACTTACGGATTCACTTTTCCTTGAACATAGAAATGACATGTGCTGTTAGCATGATATTAAAGTGGCAACATAGCTCTGCTTATGAGTGAGAAAAATCTTTCCACAAGTACTGTGTTATTAAATTGTTCAGTGATTGCAACTCATGTCCTTGTCTATGCTGATATACAGAGGTGTTTTCACAAAGCCATCAGCTCAGACTAATAGATTCAGACGTGAGGCATCTGAGACACCCCGTTAACATAGCCCAGTGCTCGAGACAACAAGGTCGTTAGGTAATGCTGCCAAATTTAAACATCTATGATCATGACTGTGTCCACACGACCCACTCAGTCTCTAAAATGAGCGTTACGGTATTTACACACACACACACACACACACACACACATTATATTAATAGTAAGCACATATTAATATAATTTATAAATATATGTTACTTTTGCCCTAGCAAATTGCAGGGTCATTCCAACAAGAATTTTGTTGCAAACTGATTAAGGAAATGGTACATTGTGACGTAGAGGCTCAAACCAGAAAATCCCGTTGATTAATTCAGCAGGCACTCACCTGGTTGATAAGCAAAATGCTTGGTAGAGCAGAAGATCATTACACTTACTGAATCAGGTTCTGTGCTAGTGACTGAGGGTATAAACTTGAAAAATATGTTACCTTTGTGTTCTGGAGAATGTACACATTAATAGCAATTAAGTTAACTGAATAATAACTGCTTTGCTTTCCCAAGGAGGGGCTGAACATGAGTAAGCAAAATAAAATTTCTTTAGAAGGTGAATGTTTAGTTCAAATATAATTGATATGAATCTAAGCAAAAGAGTCACACCAAAGCAACATCGAATTCATTCCATTTCATTCAGCTTCAGACACAATTGTCTTACGTAACATTCCCTGACCGTAAGTAGGAACTGGGGCAACTACAGCAGATTGTTCCTACTTAGCGGGGGAGAGGTATTGGGTTGTAGGGTATTTGTGTTGGAAAGAGCAGTATGTCCCAAGCAAGGAAAATGGTCTAAGATTACTAAGGTAATGGTATGAGAAGTCAAACTTCAAATAATCTTCATGGGAGATGGAGAGGGTTAAGTAACCTAGAAGGTTCTGAATACCAACCAATTAGGTAGCTAACTCATAGCAAGCTGTTCACCAAAGCTAGCTTCAGGATACAGTGTGGAGGCAAAATTAGTCAGGACCTACTGCATGACAGCCAACAAAGTCAATTTTTACTTTCTTACCAATAAAAGTCACAGGACTGCAGGTCAGTAGAGTAGACGAGTGTATTGTTCAATGTCTGCATTTTATTTTATAGACACAAAATGTATTTTACACACACCTTTAAAAACAGATCAATAACAACTCGGAAAGAAAACATAAGCATTCATAATAAAGGCTCTCTCAGCAGAGGAGACATGATGATTGGGAGACAGAAATGAGAAACTTATTGCGTGTTTAGAAAACAATTTCCTACTGAATTTTTATACCACATGCATATGTCTATTTTTAAATGTATTAATGCAAATGTATGATTTATGGAAATACTAATATCTCCACATACTTTACGCAACCACAATCAGGAAATATATATATGTACATATATATATATATAAATGATATGTGATATATTATGATACATATATATGAGGGCTGTCCAGAAAAATCCAGCCATAAATGCCACTATTTTTCATACAAGATTGGATACTTTCCATACAGTATGTATATACATATTATAAGGTCTTACGATACACCTGGGATGCACTCTGTGTTCTCGGCAATTATTGATTTTTTCTGGCACTACATATTATTTTGGGAACACACTTCTGCTTTATTTAATTTTATTTTTGTTTGCTTTTCATATTGTTCAACCACTCAAGTACAGGATGTGAATATCTTAAAACCCTTTCAAGAAAGAATACTGCTGAGAGTCACTTGAAGGTTCTGTCTCACTGATGTTACCTTCGGAACAGAGTTTCTCCTCATGAAAGGAGAAGCACATAGGTACGCTAGTGATTTTATCAGTGCTGTGACTCCTTCGGGTCCACATGTCAGCTCTGTGATTCCCTTGGCTTTTTTTTCACAGTGTGGCCAGCGGCTATGGCTCTGGTCATCATGTTTCTGTCTCCAGGGTAGTGCCAAGAGTCCCTGCCTGGCCTTCATCGCACTAGCGAGATCTGTGACACCAGTGAACTCCACTTGCAAGAGAGGCTGGAAATAGAGGCGGTTAGTTACAATCTCTATTGGAAGTGTACCCAAGGAGGCGGTGGTTGGCACTCTGTTTAGGGGGAGCTTGCCGTGCCCAGGACAGCTGGTGGGTAAACTTGTTCAAAGGGGGTAAAAGTGAAGTGATTGCTTTTCTTACTTCTGAATGATGAAAAGTCGTGCATGAAAACAACTCTAGTTTGTAAGAGAGTAATGGAGACAATCCCAAGGAAGGGCTTGGAAATTTATATATAAACACATGCGATGATTAGTCATAAAGGCTCCAAAAAGCCTGTGAGGTGTTTAAAATTCAGCACCTTTAATAATTTTAATTTATAAAATGTTTTTGAATCTTAACTATGATTCTAAAGTTTCCTGAAAAATAAAATAATGACATTGTCCAAGATACCTTGCTAAGAAAGATAGTGAAGCCATTTTTGTGAGGTATTATATTTCTATTTGGTGTTTTAAAACATCAATAATTTGAACAGTGAGCCTCTAATGTGGGAATAGACAGATAAATATAAGAGAAAGTCCTAAAACAGATTCATGTGTGTATTATAATTTCATATATGATAAATGTGTCATGTAAATCAGTTATAATGGGATTGATTATTCAATAAATAATGTAATCAGTGGCACAACTTTTGGGGAAAAATAAATAGAATGTCTTTCTCACACTCATTCATATGGGTTAAAACTAAACATTCAAAATAAAGCCATAGGTTTCTGCCTCCGGCCAAAACAAAGACAGCTCACTGCAGGCTCTTGCCTCTATTGAATGACCAATAAAAAACAACAGATGAAATATAAGACAAAACAAAACAAAAATATTAAAGACACAGAGAAATAAATAATAGGCAGATTTTAAGAGAGGAGAGGGGGATCAAATTTTCTCCTCCTTCCTCTCTCTTAATTTGATGAGGACAGATGTCCTTGGAGTAATTTCATTCAAAAATAACCGTCAGCAGCCTTGGCTGCCCCTACTGTGAGGATGAAGACCATTCTCAGCAATCAGACTGTGGACGTCCCGGAAAAGGGGAATGTCACTCTGAAGGGACGCACAGTTGCTGTGAAGGGTCCCAGAGGCACCCTGCGGAGGGGCTTTCCTCAGAAAGGAAATGGAGAGGCTCTGGGTTGACAAATGGTGGGTTAATAGAAAGGAACTGGCTACTGTCCACGCTCTCTGTGGTCACATACAGAACCCCATCAAGGGTGTTACACTAGGCTTCCCTTGCAAGATGAGGTCTGTGTACACTCACTTCCCCATTGACGTCATTATTCAGGAGAATGGTTCTCTTGTTGAAATCCGAAATTTCTTCGGTGAAAAATAGATCCACAGGGTTTGGATGAGGTCAGGTGATGCTTGTTCGGTATCTCAAGCCCAGGAAGATGAGTTAATTCTTGAAGGAAATGATATTGAACTTGTATCAAATTCAGCTGCTTTGATTCAACAAGCCATGACAGTTAAAAACAAGGGTATCAGAACATTTTTGGACAGTATCTATGTTTCTGAAAAAGGAACAGTTCAGCAAGCTGATGAATAAGATCTAAGTTGTCCAGCCACAGAAACACCAAAATGTTGAGTGAGTCCTCAGATTTATTTGTGATATTTTAAAGATTCAATAAAATTCATGTATTAAAAAAAAATAATGGTCAGTCATATAGAGATCAATATAGTTTAGTAAAAATACATGTTATAAATTTCTGTTTTAAAAGCAAAATTATCATTTCCAAATGCTTTATTCTTTATAAGTGATACCTGCTTTATGTTTATGTTGAAATACATACTTGGAAAACAGAATTTGCAATTGTTCTATAGGTAATATAAATTTTTTAAAAAATGGTTTCATTATTCTGAAAGTTTGAGGCAAAAACTGAAGGAATTCCTTATTGAGCACTTGATTTGAAAAGTTACTAATTTTAATTTAGCCTCCTTTTCCTGAAGAGTTGAAAGCTAAAATTATACAGAAGAAGATCCTGTTTTGAATATTTTAATGTGTTCAAAATCATAAAAACAAGAGCTAATTTTGAGAATATAGACTAGGTGTTTTGGACTAATCATCCTTCTGAAAATAACTTAGAATTCTTGAGAACATCAAAAATTTGAAAAAAATCATAGTAAACTAGGCCAAATTGAAGGGATAAAAATGAAAATACATTTTAATAGATTAAGATTGTCAGAAATGCAAATGAGTAATTAACACATTCTACTTATCGCATTAGCAGATTAAATGAAAAATATCCAGTTATTCTCCCAAATGATGCAAAAGGAAGTTCAGAAAAAGCCAAATTTAAAAGAAAATGTTTTATCAAACAGGAGATATAAATAAATGTACTTAATAAAGTACATTTTATATGTTCAACACCTATAAAAAAGAAACAAGTCTATCCCATGATCGAGTTTCTATTTTCTCTGTTACATTATATTATTAGAAGTTCTAGCCAGCTCAGTAGAGAGAAATAGAGAGACAGAGAGAGAGAGAAAGAGAAAGAGAATTAGAAAAAGGAAACCAATGTATCATTACTTGTAGATGACATAATAATGGCCATATATTAAACATTTTAGATTTTGCAATCCATAGAATCTTTCTCAAGACTTGTAGTATAAGAGTGGTATTTACAAGACATAAACAAATACCCTTGACTGAGATCTAACGAAGCTTCATATACAAAAACAGGCAAAGGGCCAAATTTGGCCACAGGCTATTATCTACCAACCCTGGTATATACTCACAACAAACTGATAAAATTCAAATTAGTGAAGATGTCAGTTAAGATAAATTGTAGTATTATTACATAGAAATATTTTTGAAGATGTGAAGAATCCTCTAGAGAAAATATAGAATTATAATGAAATACAATAAAGGAAAACAGTAAGTGGAGGAACATGCAGTGTTGCACAAAAATATAAGATACTATACTATAAAATACATGTAGGATATAAGATACTAAATATAAGATACTATACTCACATATATTTGAGATATATTTCATCTCAAAATGATATATAAATTTGGTATAAGACAATGGTAGTCCTTTTAGGTTAACTCATATTGACTGTGGAACTTGACAAGCTAATTCTAAAATGTTCACGTATTTGTAATGTCAAAAGTTAAGGATAGATAAGGCTGTTTTCAAATAAAAGGAAATGGTAGAAAAATTTTTCCCTACCAGAAAGTAATTATTTTTAGAGACATGGTGATAAATGTCACTACAGACAGGTAGACACACATGGACCAGCTGAACAAATGTTTATGTCATGTCAGATAAGGAGGTGCACACGTCAGGAGACTTTGAGACCAACCATAGATGGGAAAGTATGGAATTTGTGCCCTGCCTGACCTCTTCGAACTGAATCGTATTCCCTGTAAGAGAAGAAATTAGAAGTAAAGTGCTCGAGAAGTTGTTTCCTTGAGAGAAACATTTAGGTAGAAGGTGTGCCCAGGGTACTCGCTTCAGGTTTCTGACATGACAGTGCAAAAAGGTCCTTGGAAGACAGACCCTTCGTGCTTCTGTGAAGAGCTCAACTTTGTCTGGCAGCACGAGGCTGGAAGAGGTCCAAGGCTTTGAAAGGACCACCTCTGGCGTGGCCGCCACTCTTCTCGGGGTGCGTTCCAGAAGCCAGCAGAGCATGGAGGCAACTCCAGGAGGCGTCTGTCCTTAGGAAATCGGGGTAGAGGAAAGAAAGAAGAGGGCAGAAAGAGGTGGGGACTCTGAAGTGTAGATCAGCCTGAGAGCTTCCCAAATATTCCTCAGATCTCATGAGTGAGAAGTGTCCTGAACATCTTGTCTTTGCTGCTGAGAATTAAAAACAGAACGCTTAAGACGCTGATTTTCACGTGACATCGTCTGTGGCAACAGACCGTGCGGATCTTCGAAAGATTCCAAAGGCAAAGGCAGTGTTAAGTAAAATGTGGTTTAATAAAGATGTGGGCAAAGTACATTTGAACTGGAGTGTTAAAGTAAAATGATATGTTAATTAGTAATTTAGACTATCAAGAGCAAAACATATTTATAACCACTTATAAATATTTATTTTAATAAGTATCCCAAGCAAAGGTTAATTTAAATATTCACAGGTTTTTAAAGGCAATCTGCCTCCTAATTGATGATGAATAATAAACATGAGTAGTACGAAAGTGGGAATCAAAGAGACAAGTAAGCATATAAGAAGATTGGTTAAACTTATTATTAATTAAAACTTGAATTATGCTAGTATGCTCTTCCTTTTTTGCCGATTTGTTGGGTTTTAAACTTAAGATGACTCTTGAACAACACTGGTTTGAACTGTGTGGGTCACAATTTAAGGAGGAAAATACCATGGAAACAAACAAACAAACAGAAAATAAAAATTAGTTTGAATTTTTTGAACTGCAACAAGACGAATAGTTTAAGTAAAAACAAAAGTTTAAAAACAACAGTTTATTGTTTGAAGTAATTTATGAACTCTATAATATTCTAAAGTCAAATAATAAAGGCAGCCCTAGTTTAGCCCAATTAGGACCTTATACTCTTGTAAAAAGTATACACAGAACAATCACCCCTTTCACTGTAAACTTCTTTTTCTGCAGCTTCTATGAACATATTCCATAGCCTATTTATTATATTTATTCTTTCTTGTCTATCTGTATTTTCTGGAATGTCAACTCCCTATAATCAGGGGTCTTTGTTTAGCTCACTTACATAATCCCAAGCACAGAAGATAAGTGCCCAATTAATATTTGTTGATTAAATGGTTGAATAGTAAATTCATTAAAACACATTATGGAATGCAACTTAGTGTTAATGACACAGCAAGAGAAGTCCTCTCCTAGGGTAAGATTTATACACTTGGTGGTTTTATTTAATAACAATGAAAGAACAAATGAGATGCTATTTGTATAAAAGGTTTATAGTCTGTATAGACTATTTCTTTGGTATTGGCATCTGACAATGATACCAGCATAGACTCGAGTATTTTCCTAAAGGTTGACAGGCCATGAATGCCCAATTCAGTACATTCAGTATATCACAATGTTGGTGCCACAACCACCTCTATCAAGTTCCCACATATTTTCACTTCTCTAAAAGAAAACCCTGTACCATTAAGAAGTCCTCCCAATTCCCAAATTTCCTGGTCACTGCAACAACCACTAACCTTATTTTTTTGTCTCAATAGATGTACGTAACTATCATGGATATCTCATATAAATTGAATAATAATTATGTGACCTTTTGAGTCTGGATTCTTTTATTTATTTATTTTATTTTATTTATTTATTTATTTATTTTGCTTTTTGGTATGTGGGTAGCTCCCTGGCTGGGAATCGAACCCAGGCCGCAGCGCTGACAGCGCCAATGCCGAAGCCTTAAGCCACTACACCACCAGGGAACTCCCTGGATTCTTTTAGATAGCATAATGTTTTTTGAGGTTCATTTACATTTCAGTATGCAACAACACGTCATTTCCTGTTAAGGCTGACCAATACTTGATTTCATGTACATCTGACATTTGGATTTGCCATTCATTTGTGAGGGACACTCCAAGTGTGTTCGCTCTTTGGCTATTGTGAATAATGCTGCAGTGAACACAGCTGCAAGTATGTACCTGGGTCCCTTTGGTCAATTCCTTTGGGAATATGAACATATCCCTAGGAGTGGAATTACCGAATCACATGGTAATTCTATGCTTAGTTTTTGAGATACCACCAAACTTCACCATTTTACATTTCCATCAGCATTGTATAAGTGTTCGAATTTCTCCACATTCTCTTCAACATTTATTTCCCATTTTTAATATTATCACCATCCTAGTGTGTGGAGTGGTATTTCATTGTGGGTTTTTGGTTTGCATTTCCTTAATAACTAATGGTGTTGAGCATTTTTTCATGTGCTTGTTGGTCATTTGTATGTCTTTTTTAGAGAAAGGTCTATTAAGTTCCTTGTCAAGTTTTAAATTTGTGTTACTAGACCCTTATCTGATATATGATTGGCAAACATTTTTTTTCATTATGTAAGTTATCCTTTGCCTTTCTTGATAATGTCATTTGATGCACAAAATTTTTTTAAGTCCAGTTTATCAATTTTTTTCTTTTGTTGTTTGTGCATTTGATGTTATGTTTAAAAAGCCATGACCAAATCCAAAATCATTAAAGATATATCCCCATATTTTCTTCAAAGAGTGATAGTTTTAGCCTTATACTTAGTTCTTTGATTATTTTGAGTATTTTTTATAAAATAGGGGTTCAACTTTATTATTATTTTATTTTATTTTTTGCTCATGGGTCTCCAGTTGTTCTAACACCATTTGTTGAAGTGACACACCTTTCTCCCACTGAGTGGTCTAGGCACACTTACTGAGTCAATTAGGCAGAGAGTATGGGTTTATTTCTGGACCCTCAATCTAGTCGGTTTGTCTGTATGTCTATCTTTACTCCTATATCAAAATACCACACTATTTTTATTAAAGTAACTTTATGGTTATCATTATGGGATTAACAAAACACTGATTTCACCATCAAAAATTCATGTTTAATATGCTACTAATTAGAACAGCCTATTTTGCTGATTAGAGAGGAAGAAAAACACAGCACGTGGAACAGCTTACACTTGAGTAGGGTCTAATTATTGAACACTGGCTAATTACCTCTGCAGCGTTCATTTCTAAATTGGGGAATGGACCCCCTTGGGTGAACATAAAACAAAAGAAAACAAATCACATAATGTAACACCGTCTAAATTAAGGTGTTTTGAAATCAACTACAGATATCACAACAAGCAACACTAAATTTGAACCATACTATAGATATTGTAAATCAAAATAATTCATAACCAGTATTAGGATTATTTAAAAATCTATTAAAAGTGGGGGTTTTGGCTAAATCCATGGTAATTATCTATAAAATCTAGAAAAATGTCTCAAGCAAACACATACTGATTCAATGAAGTACACACTACATGCAGCTTCAGAAAGTAGATATATATCCAAGTTAAGGAAAATTTTCTGCTTTTTACTAGTTGACAATTTTAATGAATAATTTTTAAAAACTTGTCAATTACAGTCATTTTAAGTAGAGTGCCTCAAAAATAATTTATATAATCATAGTTTATATTGTTTAAATAATGATTTATTCTATGAAGCTATCATGACTATCATCTACCTAAAGATAATAAATCTCCCCAGTAACAGTTAATAGGCTATTTTGTCTAGTCCTGATAACAAAATCTCTATAATTTCCTTTAACCTGCGTTAGTACTTTAATTTTCTTTTTATGCCATTTCTCTTTGTAATCAACAGATGCTCCCCACAACAAGAACAGTAATGTGCCTGGAGATTCCAGCCTCCCGCCCTAAGTGAAGTAGTTGTTATAAAATGCTGTATTTTGAGCTTTGACTATAAAATTTCCAAATGCAGGCACCTCAATCAAGTGCCAAAACAAGACGACTCTTTCCTTTATCATACTAAAATAGCTGGTTATTGCTTCTCTGGGGAGTCTATATATTACCTTCAAAGACAGGACTTCAATGTCATCTGCTGTTGCAATCACTGGTTCATATTTTCCCTAATGTTGAGTGAAATATTGAGTGAACTTGAGTTTGCTTTTCCAGTTTGGTAGTTGAAAATAACTGCTTTGCTTTTCCCACATGATCATGGTAGCAAATAATTTTGAAAAGAGTCTAGTTCCTAAGTATTGCATATTGAAATTAATCAGTATTCACATTGCATTGCATGCTGCCAACCCTGAAGGATTGCAGTAATAAGCAGTGAGATTAACTACGCACATCACGGACACCTTGTACTATCATGCCTTAATGTTATAGGCAGTTGTTTCTTGAACAATGTAAGGGTCAGGGGCATTTTTCCCGCTCGTGTAGCCAAAAATCTGTGATTAACTTATGACTCCCCAAAAACTTAACTACAAAAATCTTACTGTTGACCAAAAGCCTTATTGATTATATAAACAGTTGATTAACATATATTTTGTATATTATATGTATTATGTACTGTATTACAGCTAGAGAAAAGAAAAATGTTATCAAGAAAAGTATAATGAATAGAAATACATTCACATCATTTATTGAAAAAAAAATCTGTGTATAAATGGACGTGCACAGTAAAACTGATGTTGTTGAAAGGTCAAGTGCAAATTATACCTAGTCCTTGAGCAGTCAGAATACCATAAGGATTCAGTTCCATCCACAAACCTAGGAGGACAAAGATAGAGAAGAAAAGGTCCCTTCACTATTAAGAGTGTACTGTACTAGGCTGGATTGCCATATTGCCTCAACATTGCCAAGTGTCTGTTCTTGAAACTGGCATTACATAACAACACAGTGTTATAAAATAATCACATTTAAAAGAACACAGCACTCAGTTTAATGACCCTTTCCCAATTAATTGCAAGGGTTGTGTTTAAAAAACTTTTGATGTATCAAAACAAAGGCACGCAAGGAATAATGGCAAACATACTTTTAGTCAGTTTGTCTGTTTTACTTCTTTTCTATCATCTCACCAGGTTTTGGCTCAGTTTCAAATTCAGTCAAAACATTTGCTACGAGTAGGATTTTAAAAAGTAACCGACTCTGGCTTATTCACAGCCTGATTAAACAGATAATTAAAACTTAGAGAAGCAAATCTTACTAAATTATTATAGCTTGAATGAAATTGTGGCGTAGATTATTAATTGTACATAAGCTACACAAAAGGAAGCAGTCACTGTGAGGAAGACTTACGAAGAATCAAGGTTTTCCATCTTTATACTTTTCTAAAACTGGTTCCTTTTAATTAATTGGAAACGGATGAGAAACTTGGAAAATTTCTGGTCTCTATGTGATCAGTAACTCTTTGCCTCACCTTTCTTCAGCTAGCATTATTGTTCATCATGCCATTTCAAAATAAAATTTTATCATCAGGGAAGTTCTATTTGCATGAAAATCCATTTGTGATGAATAAGAGAATTAGGTCATAAATATTTTTCAGAAAATGTTAAAGTGGTCACTCATGATAAATTACCACCGTGCAAATTAGACATATGGTCAAATCTCTATTATGAATATTTCCTGTTTGTAGGACTACCTGGATTTCAAACTACAATTATTCAATAATTTTTTTAAATGAGGAGTATAATACTTTAAGGATTGTAATGAGGTTTAAATGAGATGATATATAAAAAAATTCGTTAGCACATCTCCAAGAGCAAACTATTGCAAGGTTTCTTTCTTTTGTGCATCTGTACATAAACAGGTTAAAAAAAATGCAAAAAAGCTATGGACTTGATCTCTTCCACGTGCTACTTTAAATTTCAGTAAGTTACATACTGTCTCTGATCCTGAGAGTTCACCTTTTAAACTAAACAAATAATCTTTTCAGATAACTGGAGAGACAAAGAGAAATAATGTATGCACAGCTTCCAGAAAAATTCTTGGCAGTTTTGTATTTGCTCAACAATTGTTATTTGCCTTAGAAATTTTAAATTATAACTTCACATATCTATTTTTATTATATACTTGCTCAACAGTCTATATAATTCTAATTCCAGATTGTTGGAAAAGGAAATAAAAATTGTTTAGATATCTTAATTCCTTATGATTTCCTAAGTCAGCATGTATCTATGGAGAATCTAATACATGTTTACATTGCTCTGGGCTTCGAAGACCTGCTCTTTAATACGTCTTCCCTAATGAAACTTACTTGGTCATACCAATTATAAACAAGGAGCTGTACAATGTCAGGTGGGGAAGAGCATGGAAAAGAAATTAAATAGGGCAAAGGTTAAAGGATGGTGTACTGAAGTGCAATGTTTGAGGTAACCAGTGAAAAATAGAGTAGGCAAGAAATAGTAGAATTCTTCCTGTGTCAATTACAAATTCAATGTAATTCCAATAAAAATTCCAATGTGCTATTTGTCTAGGTAAAGGGATTCTAAGAATAATCAGAAGGAATAGTCTGAATGAGAAAAAAGAAAAGAAAGGACAGCTCGACTAGAATTCATGTATTTGGTGATGTTACAAATCAATGGGAAAATAAAGTATTCTTCAAAAAGTGTCACTAGGTTAAGTCAAAATAAAAGCTGAATACAAAAAAGTACAAAACGCAATGTAGAATTAGAGAAGAACAAATGAGATGTACTGAATTGTTCAGCCTCTTTTCATGTTGTTTGGTGTATTTTAATGTGAATTCCTTACTATGAGCCACCCAAACTATGGGATAGTTTTCCCACAGGCCTCCATGTCTTCACATGCTATGCTCCTCATATGCCTATCTGCCCAACTTCCAGTAAAGTTATCATTCTAGGACACAGTATTATTTTATATTTCTTATGGTCAAACAGTCAGATTTTTCCTTAACCAGTAGAGAAAAAGATTTGATCTATTTAATAATCAAGGCCCTTTCCACTCTAGGTTTAAAATACCTTACTTTTTTTTTTTTTTTTTCCTGCTAGCATTTCTTCCCTGACTGTGCACTTGGAATGGCTCCATGGTTTTGCTCATGGCATTCCATCTAGTCCATCTAACTGGCATTTCATTCCACTCATTTTAGTCTGCTTGCTAAGGACTAGCTCAAATTTCATAATTTGTGAGTCCTTTCATGAATTTCCTAGGCCGATTTATTTATTTGCTCATTTGTGATACTGTAATACTTTGTTTATATTTACATTATATCTATAATATTTTCTAATTAGCTGTGAACTTATTTCCTTTTCTACTAGGTCAAGCTCTCTCTCTCTCTCTCCACACCCTCCCCACCCCTGCATTACCCAGTGCCTAATCTGACAATGTGTACACAGTAGCCTTTCATAAATTCTTGTTGAACTGAATTAATATCCATAAATGTGTGGCATACAGATGCTTACATTTTTATGCCATAGGGTTTGTTTTCTTTTCACATCTACTCTTCTGCCATCAGTGCCCATTGTCTTTGTCACATATTGGAAGGACTACCAATGAACCATTTCCCCCCATATTTACCCTGTTGAATATTCCAAACTACCACTCTGTACCTTCTGCTTGTATTGTCTCTTTTCTCCAACAATACCATCATTTTCAATTATGAAATCCTGGGTCATATAGACGACGACATTGCATGGAATTCCTGCTTTCTCCCAGGAATGTCTTAGTAAGAACGGATGTCTCCTTTGAATCAATTATTTCCATATCCATTCATTCCCTTGTTGACCTCCCCTTGGAAGTCCAGCTTGCCCCGTGCTCTCCGAACGGAGGCGAACCTGCTGCTCATCAGGTGTTAAAAGTAAGTTTTCAGCTCTAAAGATTGCGATAATGAAAAGGCCTCTGTCAAAATTAGGGATTATTCCTCCTGACACTTGTCTCTGTGGTTGTATTTGGCAAAGGAGAAGCCAAATGTCCTCACAGCCTCACAAGAATGGCAGAATCAGATATCTAGACCAGAGTCCAAAATCTGTCATTGAGGAAACTGGTCAAGTCATTTGATCTCTGTGGGCTTTAGTTTTCACATATATAAAATGTGAAAACTTTACATTCTATCTGTGGTCTTTTCTTCTGAAAATTCCTGATTAAAACTATATATATATTTTAACTGACTGATGGGTATTACTAGGACCAAAGGAAAAAAAGCAATCCACATTTAGGAGGTTTTGCAGTAAATGATTCTCTCTCATTGAATCATATGATATCCGAGATGGAGAAAAACTTAAAACCCATCGAGTCTGGTCTTTCTCCTCACAGCAGACTTCACACTAACATCTATACTGGGGGTCATTTTCTATCGGTCAAATAAGCTGTCATAATGGGCTTATTACATCGAAATTTAACCTGCTCCGCTGTTGGACAAGATGGCTTCTCAGAACATTCTCACAGCTTGCCTTTGCATCTCTAACTCCTGCCCATTCAAAGCTAAAAGTGTCTAGAGACTCCAATTCTGGGATAGGGCCTATGCTCACGGCTTTGAGCAGGTAATTAAAAACAAAAGGGCCACTTGATCCAGCCATGGCATCCTCTGTGAAAGGCAGAATTCTCAAAAGCACGCATACCCTAGTCCCCAGTCCCGTGAAGACAGTGGGTAGCACTCTGCTGATTAGGTTTCATTACATGACACTAGCTTGGAGGGTTGAGTTCGAGTGAGGGGTGTTTTCCAGGTGCACCTGATCTAACCCTGTGAACTCTTAAACGTAGAGAGCTTTCTCTGACTGGTGACAGAAAAAGAAAATAGTGAGACACACTCAAAGCATGAGATGGACTCGGCAAGCCTTTGCTGGCTTTGAAAGGAGCCGCGTGAGAAGCAATGCAGGTGGCCCCCAGCATACAGTCAACAAAGGAAAGGGGGACCTCAGTCTCACAACCACAAGGAACCGACTTCTGCCACCAACCTGGATGAGCTTGGGAGCAGATTTCTCAGGGAAACCTGGTGGGAACTCATCCCAGGAAACGCTGATACAGCAAGCTTGTCCAACCCACGGCCCGTGGGCCACACGCGGCCAGGATGGCTTTGAATACAACCCAACTCAAATTAGTCAACTTTCTTACAACAATATGAGATTTTGTTTTGTGACCATCCTTTTTCTTAGCTCATCAGCTAACATTTGTGTGAGTGTATTTTATGTGTGCCCCAAGACAATTCTTCTTCCGGTGTGGCCCAGGGAAGCCAAAAGTTTGGTCACCCCTGGATTACAGGCTGGTGACACCCGAAGCAGAGTCCCAAGGCTCATCCTGCCAGATTTCTGAACTACAAAGCTGTTAGCTAATAAATGGTGCTGTTTAATCTGCTAAATGTGTGGTAATTTGTTATATACTAATAGAAAACTAACACATCACGAAGAAATAATGTGGCACAAAGTTTATAAGTAAATGGGGTACTGATATGACTAAAGATTTTTCCTAAAATTTCATCAAGTGACCTGGAATCTTTTCCTTGAAAAAAAAAAAGGTTCAATTAGGCTGCAATCATTAGAAATGCAGTATGTTTGTCATAAGGACTGATATTTCATGTGAAGAAAAGTGTTCACTGCTTAGTCCTTAGAATTTCCAGAAAGAAGTTGTTCTTATTTTAATAATCAGCACAGGTAACTTAGACAGACATTCCCTGAATAAAGGCAATCCAAGTACATAGCTTTTTATTTCATTTAAAGTATCAGATTTTTTTGTACTCAAACTTTATGGTCATACAAATTATTCTTATTTAGTAAAGAAATGCTTTTATATTAAAAATGCATTGAAAACTGAAAATGCTCTGGGAAGAAAACACAGCTAACAATCGTGGGGTGATTATTATTCTTTTATTACTGTTTTTGCAGATGAGAACACTAAGAGAGGTTATGTTTGTTTCCCTAGAGCCACAGACGTCGTGATTGATAAAGGTAAATGTGAAGCCCAACTCCAGCCTATGGTCTAAGTACGATGTGTGTGTGTGTGTGTGTGTGTGTGTGTGTGTGTGTGTGTGGTGTGACTTAAAGAGATTATTTTCCATAATTTTACAAAAGACTACAGAATAAGGTACCATTTTTTTCAGGATAGATAACATTATAAGACATAAACAGATATATAGTTTTTAACTATACTCTGTTTCTTATTATCTGCTATCATCATTTTGCCTCCTGGACGTCTTGAATCTCTTGCCTTATTTTCTGTGGCCACATTACCATAGTACTAGTCTATTGTTTAGTATTTTGCTGTAAAAATATAACCCAGATACAGGAAAACCCACAAAACAAACATCTGCAGCTCAACGGCAAGATGAGTGAAGTCTGAGGATGTATGTAAAACATGGTCACTTCAGTTGATAACACATTACTGTGCAAGTGAAATTTGCTAAGAGAGTAGAACTTCAATGTTCTTACTAAAAATAAAAATAAAGGAGGTGATGAATGTGTTAATTAACTAAATGGGGAGAATCCCTTTACGATGTATACACATATCAGATCACCATGATGCGCACTTGAAATATCTTACAATTTTATGTGTTAAACTTAAAGCTGAAAGAAAATGAAGAACCAGGCATATTCTATTCTGCCAGAAGCATTTAATACATAATAATACTCTCCTGCTAGCAAAATTCATTGCATTGGTTTTTTAGGTCTGTCATTCTTACTTTGCTCGGTGAAATTAGACCAGTTCTCTTGGCTTCTTCTTTCCTGGGAAGCACTGAAACATGCTATTAAATCCTCCCTAGAAATGCTGGCATCTTGGAAACGGTGACAATATTCAAAAGGATGGTGTCGGCGGTGCAAATTCATTAGGGAAGATACTTGGGCATAACTTGGACTTTGTCAGCCCTAGGCCCTCCACACATACACAGATGTCCAATCTGCAAGATACGGTCCTAGCAATCATTTGTCTTGTACAAAGATTAAGCCATGCTAATAATATTCAGACCACGGCCTATTTATTTTTGTAATCTCAGTTTCTGCCACAGAAAAAAAAGCTCACATTTTCTCCTCAAAGAAATACTAAAAAAATATTTGATACTGAATTTCTCTATTTAATTGAGAGAAAAAAATTTTAATGACAGATGAGTCATCTTCTTGAAAAATAAAAATGGCTTTGGTTTTATCTTTCTGTGCTCCATCTCATTTGAACTTGAACACAATGCTTCATCTTCGTGTGTGATGAAGAAGTCAGTTCGAGTCCTATTGCTGGTTCACAGAGAAAAGAGTAATACCCTCTTGGTATTTTCTCCTATTGACAAGAAATACAACTTTACAAATAGGACACTTTAAATTCTACTTTACTTTCTTTGGAAACCTTTGCATTTCTTCACTAAAATATGTTTTCATTTGGAAAGTCTCAATTCCTCAAAAGTAAAATCACAAGGCATCGTTTCAATGGAATAAGCATATTTGTTTATGTTATTACTATTGTAGAAAGAATAAAGGACAGAAAGATTTGGCAACAATCTAGTTGTGTTGCATATCAAAGTAGCCAAGATAACCTTTGGAAAGGCATCAGATTTTTATTTGTAATGTTCCTTAACTATAATCAATTTAATATTTTGAATGCATCATATCATTCATAATAAAGTTGGAAATTTTAACATTAAGTACATCTTTATATTCTGAAAGGCCAAACTTTAGTTTATTTAAGTAAATCTTAGAACTCATTTAACATAACAATGAAACTATTTCAATGTTTGCTATTTGAATGAGGAAAATTATGGTACTCCTAGTTTGTCAAAGGGTATGGCACACCTATACAGTTCTTTTCCAAATATGTTACTTTCTCCTTTCTGGTAATGAATGGGTATAATTTATCTTTAATGTACATTTTTCTGGGTATAAGTAACAATGTTTTCACAAAGAAATAATCATGATTAAGATTTGGAAGAAGTAGAGAGGAAATTAAGCAAGATTTTTAAGAGCTTAAACGCTAGAGTTGCATCCAGTTAGGTCAGACTTGACCTTGGAGAATTTGCTTTTCCTCCCTTAGCCTCCATTTCCTCATCTATAAGATTAATGTACTATCAGCACTGAAGTAAATTGGTTATTTGAAAAGTTTAAATAAGAAAACACAAGTGAAGTGTCCGGGACATTTATAAGTACTCAAAAACGCGAACTCATGAATTCGACATAAGAATACAGGAAGGGATGTATTAATCAGGCCCCTCTGTTCCCTCTGCCCACACTGATTTGGGCAAAGAATGGGCCTTGTTCTCTGGACTTACCTTAATAACTAATCCCACTAATGATTTTTCTTTTAATTTCACTCTTACAACCTGATTTTATTTGGTTGGCTTTGGTCCTCTACACCTAGAAGTTTCCAGAAAAACAGCTATCCCATTCTCAGCAATTTCTCACTGGATTATTATTAACAAAATAGATATGGTAGAAAATATGCACATTTTTGTAAATACTCAATTCAGATCATCTATCATAGTGCTTGTTAAGAGAACGGCACCGTCAAAACATTCCCCGTGGCAATGAATGAAATGGAATCCTTGCCCTAATGTATCACCCACTGTTTAAAAACAACATTTTTTTTTAATTAACAGAACGACTGAAAGTTATTTTAAGGATAAATCTAGTAACACTTTGGCTAAATAACAATTTTAGATTCTTATATTTTCTTATTCCTTAAATTATAAATGTGAAAATAATAAAACACATAAAAAGTTACTTGGGGTAATTGTAATTGCAATATTTAGTTTCATTAAAGCATCTACATGACTTAATTTAGCAATTTTGGAAAATTATTACACTTTCTACCAATGGATACTTTGCTAATTTGATACTGGTGAATCAGGAAGATTATTATTATAAGTGTTTTTGAAGATTGTAACTATAAAGAATGTTATCAAATTTGTGAATCTATAGAAAATAGGAGATTTCCCTGTAATCTACTGGGATTAGGAGAGCCAGATACCCTTTACCGTAATTTCCTCTCCCTTCCCACCATCCATCCTCCTCCAACTCTTCTTTTCTTTTTACTCCTTTTTTGGGGGTTTGGGGGTGGTTCCCTGGCTGGGAATCGAACCTAGACCACAGAATTGAGAGGCCAAAGCCTAGCCGCTGCACCACCAGGGAGCTCCCTTCGTTTGCCTCTTGAAAATCTGCTTGCTAGGACAAATAGCCTTTTAGTAACTTAGATACGCATTATCTGCTTACTGAACAAAAAAAAAAAAGTCATCTCATTTGATTGCACTCAAGTCTATTCAATTTGAGACTAAGGTAGAAGCCATTTGTCCAGTTCTGGCTAAGTAGTGGGGTCTAAGTGAACACTGATGACCAATGCGGTGGTAGGAAACCCGAGGACCCCATGTTAGAGCGCGTCTGCATTTGTGTCACCTAGCCTTAGGATGTCATATGGCAGCCGTACGCCAACACTGACAGATCATTAGATTTCAGTGACTGCACAGTGAAGAAACCCTGCTTTAGGAACCAAGAGGCCTAAGCATTGATACAGTGCAGATTACTTGCTTGACATTAAGCAAATACTTTTTCTTCAGTTTCTTAAATTGTAACATAGCAATAAAAACTCTTGTGTATCTGCTTTCAGAGTAATAGTGATATATTGGAAGAAAGTTATTTTTTAGATGTTAAACCAGTTTTATCTCATCAACCTCCTTTGCAAACCAGAGAAAGTAATTTGCTACAAGAAATGTGATTCACGATCTGGGAGCTTAGGAAAAAAAATCTATGCTTGTAAAGTTAAATCCCAAATCCATCAGCTAATTTCCCCCAAATGATCTATTTTTCCTTAATTACAATATTTTCTAATTAAGATAATTTCTCTCTTTCTACTTTAAAAACACTAAAGAAGATAAGTAGACCAAAGAGGATAGGAGTATTTCCCAGGTAAAACAATTTCCACTTAATTTCTCATTAACCCTTTTTTAAAGAGAGCATATATTTCTACTTAACTCTTTCAACAATCTTTTGTTTTATAGTCCACAGTGACAGATATGTATAAAAGGATGAATAAAAAACAACAACAACTCAAAGAAAACTTTTCTCTCCTAAAAGCCAAGGGAGAAGCATAAGCAGGGTCATGATGTCCCTAAGCTCTCATGTCAGGGGGGTAAATTATAATAACATAGAATCATAGCAATGGTTACGGCATGAATAGGTGTGCTCTCTGCCCCCAGATTCATATGTTGAAGTTCTATGCCCCCATGCGATGCTATTTAGAGATGAGCCCTTGGGAGTTAACTAGGATTAGATGAGGTCGTAGGTGAAGGTGGGATCATGATGATGGGATCTGTGCCTCTGTAAGAAGAGATACCAGAGAGCTTGTTCTCTCCCCCTCTCTGCCACGTGAGAACATAACCAGAAGGTGGCCATCTACAAGTCAGGAAAAATGTTCTCATTCAAAACAACCATGCTGACACTTTGATCTTGGACTTCCCAACTTTCAGAACTGTGAAACATAAATGTGTTTTTAAACCACCCAGTCGATAATATTTTGTTATGGCAGCCTAAGCTAAGACAGTTTTCCTTTTCTCCTGTTCTATTCCCACCCTGATATAGTCTCTGTTTTTCAATGGTGTCATAAGTTGAGTTAAGCTTTCATTTATTAGAGCTGCACACTATTCATTTAGGCAGCCACCAAACACATGTGGCTATTGAGGATTTGAAATGTGTCTGAATTGAATTGTCCTGTTATAGTTTGGTGCTCATGAATTTTTAAAACTTAAAAGGTGACTTCTAAGGAGAGGTTTTTAAAAAGAGAGAAACATGCTATCATGTTAAAATGATATGGGGCATTGTCAAGAGCAGGATGAGATACTAACACACAAAAGACAGTCAAGGACCTTGGAGACCCACTTCGTTCCAGTCCATGGTAGATCTATGTTATCGAATAGGGGTTGCAATCATTGACTCATAGCATGCTGGAGCAGGAGATACGAACATAGAGTATTTCCAGGTAAAGAAAATAAGGTATTGAACAATAATTTGTCATTCCCTATTCATTTTCCTTTGTCTTTGGTCTATTCCTCCAATGTTTATTACACTTGGTTTTCAGACATCCAAACAATTTCAATTTAAGTGGTAACTCAACACTACACTTTTCTCTAACAAACTTATCCTTGATGCTGACGAAGTTCAAAATAATATTTAAATTCATAAATTCTTAGCAAAAGGAAACCAATTATAATGATAAGATTTTGTTACTTACCACACTTGTTTTAGGAAAGCTAGCAAAAAGATGTGTCATCCATGACCAGCAAGGTGCAATGCTCAGGCTTGTATAATGATTGAGTAGGTTATTCACATTATAAATAAATAAATAAAAGATGCTACATATTAAAATAAATAAAAATAAAACCTTGATCAAACCAAAGAGAGTCTCATATAGAGGGCAGAACCTTATATTCTCTGCTTTCCCCAATGCTCAGTGAAACTCTATATCCTAATGATGGTGTTTTCTTCACCAACATCACAAATCCCTGTTTTTAAAAGCAGGGATGAGAGAATATTGACATCGTGTCAGATATCGCCATATCCATTCTGGCTGAGCTGTAATTATTTAAAGTCAATTATGCAAACATCCTGATTTTCACCACTGATTTGTTCAAGAATCAGGATTTAAGCCAATTTTGTTCCCTATGCAAAGAGCATCCTTTTGGAATTGGCCTTTGAGTTCATTTGGGACCATGAGAGGTCGGAAGTTTTCTGATAGACTTCTGCAGAATTTCTTCTCTCGGAATTGAGATGAACTGGAAGAAACAATCTCCGTCATTCAATGCACCATCTGGAGTCTCCTCAACCATTTTGATCATTTGTGGTTAAGGCAGGCACACTGAGGTTAAGACCAGGAACACGGAGGACTGAGACAGGAGAAATGTGATTAAATGGAGCTTGAAGTCATCAACATTTAAGTCAACTGTGAAGTTGACTCTATCTCTAAACTTTATAGAAATCAATATTATATTTCTTCCTTTTTCAAAAGCAATTTGAGTTGGCTTTTTCATTTTACCACAGCCTAAAGCAACCTAATTTCTCCATGATATAAGGGAATGATTAGAGTATGCTGACGTGCAGACTGATCTATGCAGCTGACTTTAAATATTAAGTAATTTATTTTATTGCCAGAACATTTATTGGTAGGCATATTGCCCGGTCTAATACAAATACCACCTAAGTTCAGGGTCACTGGCAATCGCCAAAACAAGATGAAAGACAAGGAAAATAAGGCCATGGTACCCTCTTCGTATTTACAGTGGTCTTTTATTGTTGCAGTTAGGGTCATGCTATCAGAATCCCTTTTCACTGAGAGCCAGAAAGGTAGCATGTGTTTTAGTAAATGAGAAACAGCTATGTTCGAGTCCATTATTGTGTCTCCTGGGGCCCAAGAAGCTACTCAAGCTGTGCATCTGTGATTTATCCCACCATCTGCTATTCAAATGTTTCTTATTAACTACAACCACCATGGTTTAACCTTTTGGTATCTTTCAAATGTTTCATTGACAGAAAAAAAAAACACACAAAACTATAACTGGGATGGATGCTCAAAATGCATCTGGAGGCTTGCATTGTGCAGCTAATAGACCTGTCATCAATTAAATGAGGGCATATGTTAGATGAATTACATGACCAGGTATATTTCTCTGTTCTGAATCCATCTATCTATGTTGCTAAAAGGCCATGAAATCGCTTCCTTGATATTTTATTACAACGGAGCTGTAAAATTGAACAGCAGAGCCAACATTGTCAGAAATCTACTGCTTAGGAAAGAAAGGGAAAATGCAGAAGGTTCGAAGCTTAACCGCTTACCGGACAAGACACCCAGAAGCAGAAAAGGAACGCGTGGGGTGAGCCTGTCAGTTAGAACTAAAATCACAGCTGAACGGAAAGACACGCCCTTCATAAAAATAGTGTTCGACGTATTTCAAGTCTAAATGCTTATTTCTTCTTTCAGAAGAGCACACACCTAATGTAGATTTGTTCCATGCCCTCCGTTTAGCTGAGGAAAAGCAGCTATTGTGTTAGAAATCAAAGCCTTTCACACGAGGTCTCTCTTTCACTCCTTTGTAGAAAACTCAAAGGCTATCAGAGATGTCAGAGTAAAAATTAGTTTTCCCTGATAACAACATTCAGGAACAGACTTCAGTGTTATAAAAAGGAACTTCAGAGATGGGGAGAGGAAGCCCTCAATTGTTTAGCATCACTGGGTGGGAAAGGTAAAACAAGTCAAATCTCAACCAGGGCTGTATATTTATGTAACACATTAGACTTGAAGTTCTCTAGTCCTGTTTGACATTCATTCTGCAGCAAATCTTCACCATTTTGAAGAATAATCCACCAGAGAGCACGACTTCTGATTCTCAACCAACCGTGTTTATCCAGGCTTAAGTCTAACGAAGTGGGGCACTTAGAGAGAAGCACGAATTACTGACACTGCGTAAGCTTCATTACCGTGGTTACGACATCCCCTGAGATGAAAGCTTAATTGAACAAATCCGGACCCAATGGCTAAGGATTTGGGGGAATCAGTGTGACTCTCTGAGGGACAGGCCACAGAGATGGGTGTGTCCAATCTCGGCTGAGGAAAGAAGCCCACACCCGAAATCTCGAGAACTAACTTGCTGGTCTCCCGCTTTACGTGGTGTCCCTCGTTTGTCCCTTCTCCACCCAGTCGCCAGGACGCTTCAGTACCAGCTGAGATCATGCGCATCTTCGCTGGAATCTAAATACTTGACATTGGCCTGCAAGTCTTCCTGTGAGCTGACAGCTAACCACCCACAAAACCTGCCCCTGCAATTCCCTCCTTCCTTCCCCCACTCTGCTCTCCCTTCCTCCCTGGAGTCCAGGCATTTAAAAATCCCTTACAAAATGCTGAGCCGCAGGTGGTTCTCAGGGCTTTGGCTCCCACCGACCCTCCCTCTAGTCCACACTCACAGACCCTTCTCTGCACGGTTGAGTTGTTAAATCACAAATTATCCCTTTTTAAAGGGACAGCTCAGTAGGCTTTGCCTCCTGCTGTCCTTTGGGGCAGTTATTAAAATGCATAATTGCTTCGCTTTTCTGTTTGTGATCAGTTTCTAGCCTGATATCTGACAACTGCAAGAAAATGTTTTAGAAAGCATAAGAATTTATGCAACAACTACTTTTCCAAGTTAGGAAACAAGGGATTATTACTTTTGATTTGTTTTCATATATTACAAAGTCATTGATTTATTTTGTGAATGTTATCACTTGATGGCCATCTTACAGGGTGTAAGCCACTGAGCTAGCAGTTTATAGCTTACATGTTTTGTAAGTACAGTAGACTTTCCATTAACCAGAACTCAAGCTACCGGCAAAAAAAAAATCATAGAAATAATACTACATTGATCCAGCACAGGTGCCAGTTAATTGACTGTCCACTGTATTCTTGAATATAAAACAAAAACAAACAGAAAAATAAGCATAAAAGCTCTGATGAAAGTGAATTATTATTCTCAGTATACTGGTGGAATTTTTAAACCAGAGGTTAGAATTATTGGATATAAAAGAGTTATCTTTTCTGGGAGACTAATAGAAATACTTGAATCTTAATTAGTTTTAAAAGTTTAGAAGATTATTGAATAAAAGTTTCACTTAAATTTATTTTCTGGAGTAAAATATGTGCATGGTGGGTGGGGGGAGGATTGAAGAGATATTGAAATAAAAAAGTTAATAAATGAATTAATTCGATCATTAATGAAGAGGATATGTGGTCTTAGAAATAACTAGAAAAATGGCAGACTAAAGGTCATGTAATGTAAATAGCAAGGAAAGCTGTTGAAAAAGAAATGTATTTACTTGTTTATTTTTAATTTTTTTTGGGGGGTAGCTCCCTGGCTGGGAATCGAACCCAGGCCATGGCGTTGAGAGTGCCGGAGCCCAACCACTACACCACCAGGGAACTCCCCAAAAGGGAATTTATTATTGATATACGTTCTTATAAGAGTTAGTAGAGCCAGAGAAATGCATAGTTTTAACCCTTTGGTGATGGAGGACCCTGAAAAGAGCTAACAGACTTAAATGAGTAACCATGCCCTGCTGAGGAGGACACTCCGTGGGACACTGTAAGTTCAGCAAACTGGATGGAAGCGAAGCAGGGACGGGCTGAAACTTACTGGAAAGTTTTACTGACAAAGTTTTAGTAGAATCAAACCTAAATCAGCTAGTAGGGAAAGGGTTTATCATGGGCTAAAAAGACAAAGCAAAACAGACTGGTGTTCCACCTCTTGTAATAGGAGGGTGGCTCTTAACCTAATTCTCCTGGCAATATCTATAAAAGATTTTAGAAAATGTTTTAAAAAATCAACCATGTAAAGGCATTGGACATGGGGAGCGGGGGCAGGGGGGCAGGAAGACAGGTAGAAAGCTGAGAAGCCTTGATACTAAGAACAAGGAAAGAGGTCTTTTCCCCCAATTTTTATGGCTTCCTTCCTGATGGCAGGCTCAAATAAGGCAGAAACCTACACCGTCTTCAGAAATCAGAATGAGTATTTTAGGAGGAATTCAGTGGCTAGAGGACGACGATAAAAATCTGGGAAAGGAGAAAGCTATAGAGAAAATCTCCTTAACCCATTTCCCATTTAGGAATAAAGACGTGCAGCTCGCTGCCGCGTTTATTTAATTTCACATAAACACGTTCTTAGAGGCTGAAGCAGATCTGACTGGTGTTCAAGGTGAAAATAAAAGATATGAACTGTCCTTGGAGTTATTTCTACACAGAGCATGTCCCTAATCCTAGGGTAACGGAAACGTGTGTGATGATCAGTATGTAATAATATTTTTTTCATGTTGTAAATTTCAAAGCACAGAACTTTGGGGGTGAAGTTAGGACTGTAATCCCTGAATTATCTCGGGGTAAACGCTACAGCCACAAGCATCATTGGCAAGTATTCTCGGGGCTAACAGGAAAAAGGTTAAATTCTGAAAGTGTATGTTACCCAAATGTTGATTCCAAAATGCTTCATGGCTGGAGCAGAATTCAAGGGGTCCAATTAAGACTAAAAGAAGTAAATGGGGATGTTGGCTGCTTCACAAGAAAGACAGAGCCTGAAGCTTTTCGGTCCAGGTAATAGGCTTGGGGAGTTTGTTCTTGTTTTGTTTTTCCCCAGAAGTGACTTAAAAACATACCATGAAGTATGTTTATCTTCATGTATATCTTAGAGAGAGAGGTTGGGTTTATCAAAGATAGATTTGGAACATTATAGAGACTGTCATTCAGGACACTGAAAAATAATAGGAAGAAGAAAACAAGTTAAAGAGCAGTCAATAAATAAGATAATGTTATTTCTCAAATCCACTTTGATAAATAGTCCACTGCTGGCCCGTGGTTTCGACTTGGTTTACAGCAAGGTGTACTTGCACAGGCTCAGTAGAATCAATTTGTGTCTCCAAATATTAAACAATGACTTTTGAAAAAGACCACTTAAAATTATTGATAGCACAATGCATCAAAGAGTAAAGGAACTAAGGTAATCCGTGATTATTCCTTTGCAAACCAAACAGTATCTCTATACTTTATATGTGTTTGTCCCCGTATAAAATCAGAATACCACATGATCTCACATGTAGGTGGCATCTAAAGAACAAAATCAACAACAACAATAACCACAAAACAGAAGGGGACTCATACAGAGAACAAACTAATGGTTACTAGTTGGGAGGAGGGTTGGAGGGCTGAATGAAAAAAGTGAAAAGATTAAGACGTGCAAATTGGCAGTTGCAAAAGTCACGGGGATGTGAAGTACAGTACAGGGAGCATTGTCAGTAGTATTGTGGTAACTACGTACAGTGCCAGGTGGTTATTAGACTTACTGCGGGATCACTTTATAAATTATATAAATGTTTAACCACTACACTCTACACCTGAAACTAATATAAGAGCATCTTGAATGTCAACAATAATTAAAAATTAAAAAATAATGAAAAATAGGCTATCTACAATTAACACAGATTCAAGAGCATGGACACAATTCTTTTGGAAAAGATTCTTTTCAATCAGTGACTAGTATTTGCCCTTGAGTATCATGTAAATCTCAATTTTCTGGTTCTCAACTTCTTCGCATAGACAGCAAATTGTATTTAATAATCGCTGATGTGTTTCCAGCTACGGATCCCTCTGGCATTTCTACAAGATTGAGACAAAGGAATGCCCCTCAGTTCCACTTAGAGTCGTATTTGCATGAGAGAACGCCCATTACACAAACAGAGTACATGTGAAAGAATGTTGGTAATTTAGCAAAACTAGTTTCTCAAGTTCCCTGAAACACATCCTACAACAGGATGTGGATGCAGGTGGTTCATTCGGGACGTGATTCCACGAAGCATCAGTGAGGGAGTAGGAACAGGAAAAAACCAAACCAAACAAGGAAGGGTGAATAGAAGTGGCAAATCTTAGAAGGTGTTTTCTTTGAGGATAATTACAGACCATACGAAGGAAGATACTCCTTTATTTCAAATTAAATTTTACTAAATGAACATAGTCCATAGTATTCAACTCTGATGAATATCTATTACGTCATAAGTTGCAGGGGGTCTGCTTTTGAAGACCTAACTGGGAGGCTTTCACTGAAAAAAATGGAACACCATGCCCCTAAGCAGATATGGTAAATCAAATCTGGGTTGAAACTTTTTAATATTATGCAATGACTATAGTGAGAAAGGAAATACATTGTATAGACTAAAAGAACAAGAGAAACCGTAGAGACTATTTAATACTGTTTTTACCAGCCTAGACTCTGTTCAAACTTCAAAAATCTTTGAGCAAACTCCAATGTAAAAATCAGATCAGAGCACAGTCTCTGCTCCCAAATGGGGGCCCCCAGAGTGCCACCCTAAATCCTTTAAAACGGCAGAGCACACGTTGGAAACCACTGACCTCGTCTTGCTCATATCACATCCAGATGACCAACCCGAGTACTGCAGAGATAGACGTGTTCACTAAAGTCAGTGGCTGGACATGTGGGGAGCCAGGTCTAGGGGCTGGGTCCCTGGATTCTCGCTGGTGTCGGCACTGAATACCACTGGCTCATTCCCAAAGAGGGCCTGCTGCATGCAGGTTGTAGCTAAATACAGTACACAGCGGGTAGATTTGACAGTCCTATGCAAATACGTTCAAAATGTGGGGGGTTTTCATAGCACTTTTGAACTTGACTTTATGTATTTATTTACTCATTTATTTATTCATTTATTTATTTTGTTGTTACGTTTATTGGGGTGACACTGACGAGTCAATCTTACACAGGTCCAGGTGTCCAATTCTACAGCGCATCGTCTGTGTTGTGTTATGTGCTCACCACCCAGAGTCAGTTCTCTTTCCATCACCATATATCAGCCTGTCCTTTAATCTACCCCCTTTTATTAAAATGGGACCCTCATGCAGAATGCAAAGAATTCTGTCTGCATGGGACTAGGTATTTCGGGGTGGTAGGCACACCTAGGTCTATGAGAGAATAAACAATGGTAAAAGCAACCCCATTTGCTTGCATGCAGTCCATTTTTCATTTCAACTGCATTTTGTCATGAAATTATAATTTCAAAATCACACTTTATTGCTCTTACCTATACTTTGTAGTTTGATTTTGATTTCTTTTTAATTTGGCCAGTGAGAATCCCTGGTTCTTTCCTTCCTTCAGGATTCTTCCTGGAGCTGCTGAAAGTACTCACTTCATCAAGTTATTCCAACTTAACGCTGATTTCATTTTCTTGTTCCAAGACATGAAGTAGACTGCTACCTAACTACCCATTAGTTTTTGTCACATTTCAGAACCATATCTATGCACTAAAAGTTCAATGTATGACACATATTGTTGGGCCACATTTACTAAAGAAGTGAAAATGTATGAATTTTAAAATAAAATAGTTTAGAAACTTATTACTCTTAATTTAATCATACGTTGACCAAATATTACTAACATGGAAATATTTCTAGCTTACTATAACTCACATAATCTATAACTCACATAATCACAATTTTACACTCACCCAAACTGTAAGTGTACCCCCTTCTTTAATTACCTTTATATGCCTCAACTTCCAAAAATACATAGTCATTTTGTTCTCGTTATAATATGCAATAATAGCAGAGACCTATATAGTGATAAACATGTGCCCATCACTGTTCTAAGCATTTTAACACCTTTTATTAACTGACCCAACAAATATATGTCCACATTTGCATTTTAGGAAACTGAGGCACTGAGCTGTTAATTAATATTACCTGCATTGGTATTGTCAATATTCAATATACAATAACTCAAGGGCAAAGTGGGAATCTGTTGAGAACTTAGGTGGACAAAGGCTTTCTCTCTTTTAAGTATTAGTAAACAATTTGGCTCTTAGTGAAATTTATCTTTACTGCTAGACCATTATATTTTTTTGTCTATTGAGTTGAAATAAATCGCACGGCTCTTTAATGTGTCAACAATTACTCTTACAGTAATAGTTACACTATAATATAAAATACAGTTATACTCCTTTAAAAATATGTAAAGTGACTGCACTTTCAGGAGTGTAACATGACGCGATGAAGTATATTTAAACTGTATTTTCACTTCTGACTTTCGGATATGCTCGTGCATTCCGGATTTGAATTGAAAATAGAAGTAGCATCTCAAGAATCGCGTATTTCAATTTAGTCTCTGAAATACATGTCTCTGAACGTGCTGCCCAAAACCTCATCTGCTGCAGCGTGAGTAATTGCATTTATCCTTCATTATCCACGGGCCACAGTATATTTACCTCTGTGGACTCCTCCACATTCATTTACATCTCCAAAAAAGAAATCTATAAACTTCTAAGGGTCTTGACTTCTTTAGAGTTGTTTCAGTTACTTACAGAAAAGGCAAATTAAGTTTGAGATACAAATAAAAAATCTCATATTAAATAAGTTCTCTGGTGAATTTCAACTTATTTTTACATCAGTAATGTTATCTGAAAAGGATGAAGTGTCTAACTTAGAGCCTTTAGTTCAAAAGTCTGTTGTACTATAAATCATAAAATCATTTTTTTGTGACATCCAATCTGGGTAGAATTTAGTAAGGTAGGTTTTAATCACCACCAATAGATTAGGTTGATAAAAATCATTTGATAAGAAAAGAAATATATTTGTTTAGTATTTATACATCAGGCATTAATCAAATCCATCCCTTTTCCCCTACAAAACAGTTTGGACTTTTAAGTCATAATAACTCAAATTTCCTAAATTATTTACTTGACACATAAGTGGTTCAATGAGTGTAGGAAGTCCTTTCACATGACTCTTTTGGCTTTGCACAGACCGAGAGGCCACCAAAGCCCGGGCCCAGCACCTGCAAAGACCTTGGAGCCATCTCTTCACCTGTGCAGCCACGGCCTCACCCCCGAAAGCTGGTGAGGAAGCACGCTGCAGGGTTCGTGCTGCCGCTGGGCGTTACGGATGGCCGCTCCGCCCAGCGGCGCCGGGACTCCTCTCGTGCGCTGCTTTCCAAACGGCAGCTCCCAGCCCACTCGTGGCGTGTGAGGGCATTTACAAACCCAAAGGAGAGACCATGATGGTGAGAGCTGGGAATTCACCAGAGGAAGTACGAATACATATCACTGAGGTATGTTTTTATCTGGAGTGTGTGTGTGTGTGTGTGTGTGTGTGTGTGCGCGTGTGTGTGTGTGTGTGTAGGTCTGTCTGTATTTTTAAAACTGAAGTTTGAGGCAAAATATACATTTTAAAATAAATGCTGTGGCCAAAATCCAAAAGACACTACTCTAAATGAATTGAAAATATATCTGATGAGCTTGTCTTCTTAAAACTAGAGTAAAAAAATAAATAGAAGTTTGCAAAATAGTTAATGTGAGATTTTTGACTTGATACTGTCCCTATTGCATTTCTCTTGTGATGGCGTTATCTGTCACTTCCTGTTTTTCCTTCAGAGTAGCACTTTGTTTTCACTTCCTAAATTTCATCTGGATAGTACATTTATTTTTTGTTTAAGCAGGCCTATGCCCATCTTTTATGGTATGTTAGAAACTGTTTTATGCACTGGAGATACAAAGAGACATATGACACAATATTCACTCTTAAAAACCTGACAATTTGTAGGAGAAAACAGAAAAGTGAATAAAATTATTTCTCAGTTAGAGCTGTCTTTAAAACTCATTGGAGCTAAGGACAAGTGAAGAAGGATTGCCAAAACCCACTTTTAAAAAGAATTTAGAAGTAAAGAATTTTATCTAGAGACCAGAAAAGTGATTTCCTGACAGAGAGAAATATGAAGTTTAGGAGGTTACTTGGAACTTGATAAATAGGAAAAGGAGTAGTAATAGTACCTGGCCCATCGGTATGGCAAGTTTCCATGGCATTTGGATGACCTGTCCACTTCCGTGTTACCTGTCTCAGAGGACATGCTTTCAGCTATATTGATAATATAGAAAACAGGAAATCTTACTGGTGCTATATGATTTACACTGTAGGAGAAACCGTCTTTTGTGCTGTTTTGCCATTTCTCTCAGTTGGTGACTGAACTATAAAATCTCCGGATGACTTGTGATGCGAGTTCAGAGAGATCCTAAATTTAGTGCTTCCTTTGGGAAAAGGCCTGTACAGTCTCCAAAGAATCCTAAAACTGCCCCCAATGCCTGTAACCTGTAATTCTTCCCACAAATATATATATTTTTTGTCCTTAACAATTTCGAGTGCGTGCCGATTCATCTCTATAAATGTTCACACTGTAGAAGGTGCATTCTTACATGTTTCTTGCCACAGGTATTTCAGAACGCCATTTGATTTTATGAGCTCATCAAAAATGTTTCCGAAACAAAGACAAAATCAAGGATGATTATTTTATCCAGCAAAATGGACTGAACACCAACACTGTGCCAGGTACATGGGATGAAATGATAAACAAAAAGTGAGATTGGCTTTGTGGGCTTTATAGAGTGGGGAGACAGATAACAACAATATGGAGAGGAGGGAGACAGGATGGTCAACGGTCAGTGCTAATTTTGGCTTATGCAATTCCATGGGAACTATGATCAGGATGTTGACTAGGTTTGGGGACAGACAACATGAATTAGTTTGGACATATTTGAGGTGTGTGTAAGGCTTCAAAGGGGAAATGTTCAGTAGGCAACTGGACATGTTGTCTGGAGCTAAGACGGGGACTCGGGACTGCAGATAAAAATTGAAGAGCCAATGGTGTGTTGAAACAGTGGCATGAGTGAGATTTACAAATTAAAAAAAAAAAATGAGGGAGACAAGTTCTTGCATGTGAGTTTTGAGGAGCTCCAGCACGCTCATGAAAACTATAAAGAGGAACTTAGCATGTGTTCTGTTTGCAAGCACAAATGTGTAACACTCTGTGTGTGCACAAGTAACGCTGCTGGATTTAGGGCTTATTTTATTTATTTATTTTTTTTGCAGGTTTGTATTATCGTTGTTTTCATGTGTCAGCTTCTTGAGTTCAGATGTCTTTTTGACTGTGTGTGGCATAAAACCTAGGATAGGGTTTCAGTATATGGGTTTTTTTTCTTTTGAAGTTGAATTAAGCAAACATGCATGTTTAATTTTCTTCTGAAGTATTATAGAACACAATCTAACATGTTCATTGTTTTTGAGCCATGAATTTATTGGGAGAGCTAGATAAAGGAGATTAATCCTTTGTGCCCCAGTTTTACCCCTTATAAAGAAAAACATAAACAAAATATTAAATTCAGTATTGATTAATTTATATTATAAGAATACCAGAATTAATAATAGATTATATTGTCAGGAAGATGATAGATAATTCATCTTTTACCTCCTCCTGAGCTAAGAACTGTGGAAGATTCAAGAAGGCTAAAGTGTTGTGCCTTGCTGTAGAGAACTGGATCTCTGTCTGCTTCTGGAATACCCGGATGGGCTTCTGCGACTACTTGGTCAACAGAATATGGTGGAATTTACTATTTTCTGGGTCCCGACCTTAAGAAACAGGTAGCTTCCTGTGATGGCTAATTGTAAGTGTCAACCTGACTGGATAGTAGGGTGTCAGATATTTGGTTAAACGTTGTTTTGGGGTGTATCTGTGCGAGTGTTTCTGGATGCAATTAGCATTTAAATTAGTGGATTTGGTAAAGTGTTTTTCCCTCATCCAATCCATTGTGGATCTGAATAGAACATAAAGGCAGAGGAAAGAGGAATTTGGCCCTTTCTGCCTGATTGTATGAGCTGGGACATCGATCTTCTCCTGCCTTCAGACCCCTGGTCCTCAGGTCTTTGAACTCTAACTGAATTACACCTCCAATTCTCCTGGGTCTCCAGCTAGCAAGTGGCAAATTATGAGGCTTTCAGCCTCCACAATTGCATGAGCCAATTTCTTACAGTAAATTTCTTTCTGTATCTATCTATTCTATTGGTTCTATTTCTCTAGCGAACCCTGACTGGTATACTTTCACTTCCAGTGACTTGGAGCATTTTATCTTAGACCTGTTCACCGTGCTCCAAGAACTGCAAGCACCACACTATGTGAAATCCCATAAAGAATCTCACATGGAGAGGAACTAGCCAAAAGGCCCATCTGGGCTCCCAGTTACCAGCCTAATTCCCATAGAGTGAGTAAGGCATTCTGGTAGTAGGTCTTCCAGGTCCAGTTGAGCTGCCCCACCTGATGCTTTGTGGAGCTCTGAAGAACCACTTCCATGGAGTCCTGCCTTAATTATAGATTCAGAGGTAGAATAAGTTTGTGTTGTTGTTTTAGTTTGAAGACACTAATTTGAAGTGATTTGTTACACAGCCATAGATAACTAGAAAAGAATAAACTGAGATCAAAATAAAATCCTTATTTTTATGTGAAAGCTGCCTGGAAAATGTGGCTTGACTCTATGGACCTAAGTTTCTTAATCACACCCCCACCTCCACCCCCTCCATGACTTTGAAACAGTCCACGGGAAAGTCTGGGCCAGCATAGCAGATACCCAGAATCACCAACTGCCTCGCCTCCAGCAAAGTGGAATGCAAGTTTCACTTCAAAGAAACATGGGACCTGATCAAAACTAGGAAACAGAACTATAAATAATATAATATAGAGGGATATATTTATTGTATCGTAAGTAAATATCCAGCATTTTGTTATCATAGCCTTAGATATACCAGAGCTGCCTGGAAAAACTCCAGCCATCGTCAGTATAGTGACAACGGTTACGTGGCTGGATACATTCTGAACAGCCCTTGTATACCGCTAATAATGAACATAATTTTGGTTTTACTTTATTTCTTTTCTGTTTATAAAAAAAAACAAACCCACAAACATATAGTCAATAGAAATTGAAAATGGAGAATAATTTTAGAGGCGAAAAGTACAGGTGTGTATGTGTGTGTGTTTCATGTTTACGTGGTGAAATATTTGAAGAGCATGTTAGAAATTAAACTTTTTTATGTTAGTGGTTTGTGTTGAGGTTTGTTCACTGGGTATTTTCCATACTGCTTAAGGACTTAAACTAGAATTTATTTCTATATACTTCTATAGTTAGCTATAACATCTAACATAAACAAATAACTGCATTTATTTATATTCACTTCTTTAATTTCTAGTGAGACTAATATACAGCTATGCCTACTTTCTTTGATTGTATATAAGGCAAGGTAGAAAATTATTTTACCTGGTTTATTTATTATATTTGCATATTATTGTGTTCCAGTATGTACTTTAGGTATGTTTTTACCTCCAAAAAGAGGTTTACAGAAAATATGGTTTCTTTCACCACAATTAAGGTGAGAAATATTTTTTAAGAAGCACATTAAAGTAGTAATTTTTTAACTGAGGCTGACACATCCTTCATAATTACCTTTGTTCTATTATAGGACCTTACAAATTGTATTAATTCACACTATTATAAAACCAAAATATGGGATACAAAATCACTGAGTACCAATGAATTTAAGCGGATGTCAGTTCTATTACTCAAATCAGTCAACAGTCCTGTCTTTAAATAAGTGAACATTAAATCTTATAGAAAACATACATTAAAATAGAACATGAGAAGACATTAGCTCACCAAATGAGGACTTTGCCTCTTTGAAACATAAATCCGACTTAGTAAATCACATCTGTCAAGAGAAAAAATTCATCTTTCATTAGAACTTAAATGATTTAAAACAAAATAAATGAATGAAGGCCAGTGAGTAACAGTATTATATTTTTACTGAAAAGCTACCACTTTTTCTTTCCTTATGCAATTTGAGACAAATACATTAAAAAATTTTTTCTGGTATTTTTCATACAAATTACCTGTGTTCTACAATTTAAACCTTGTATATACCATCCCATCAAGGAAAAATGGCTATAATAACATGCTCTGTGTAAATTGTTTATTTAAATATTGGAGTATTACATTTAATTTCTTTTCTATGTTGGAATTAACGTGTAAGTGTGTAGACTAATATCAGAATATGCAGTCAATGATTTTGTGAAATGTTCTCGTATCTCATGAAACTATTTTATTAATCTTGCTACATTCATACTCTTTGGATTAGCTACCTCCTCAGAATTGACCATTTTCATAGCCCCTAGCATAGAAGTGTTTAAATCCAAGCTTATTATCTTTTACATTAAAAAATGTAAATGGATTAACTGGTCCCTTTGAAGTTTACAAATAGATTGCCGTTTTAAAGCCCTTAATCTTATTTTGAGAGTATAGCCGATATTCCCACAGGAATACAAAGTAGATGTATGAGCTAGCCTACCAATCCAATTGAATGAAAATATCCTATCATACTAGCAAAACAAATCTGAGATTCTGTCTTGAGAAGAGGTAAATGGAAAGAAAGAAGTAGAAAAAGTCTTTTGCTGGTATTCCTAGGGTTCTGTGCAAGGATCTCTGAATTTTTCTCATCTTAAAGCTTGAAGAACAGCAGCTCAGGTAGCCCAGACTACATCAGCCATGAGGCAGTCAACTGAAAACCTGTGATATTGTGATTTATGGGAAATATAAGTTCAGTCCTTCAGGTGACCAGAATGTATTCCTCATCTACGTTTGGTCTTTGGCCACAGTTTTGGCTCACAGCTGCCCAAACCCTTGGAATTCCTGCACATTGGCAGCATCTTTTATTTTTTTTATTGTTAGACTTATTGGGGTGACATCTGTCAGCAAGGATCACATAGGTTTCCTGAACAGAGAAACACATAACCCACGGACACAATCAATAGTTTTAATGGAAGCATCTTTTAAGGAGCACGTGGTCTCTTGCCTTCAGTTCCTAAAATTCGTTCAGAGCCGTGAAGGTGAAATGGGTGTATTGTATCCATATCAAGCCTGTTCCCACCACAACTGCTTTATCACAAGGAGGTGATCTCTGGAAATGCCCAAGGGTGGAGTTGGTTGCCGGGGAACCACCCAGGAAAAGAAGGCTGGAAATTTCAGTCCCAGAGCCTGGTTGGATCTCCCGCCCCCAACTTTGGGTCCCACCCAAATGAAGTAAAGCCACCTCATTAACATAACAAAAGATACCTTAATCACTCATTACTTTTGGAATTCCAGGGGTTTTAGGAGCTCGGTGCCAGAAATGGAGGCAAAGAACAAAGATTTCTTTCTTATTATAAATCATAATTTCACATTATTGAATAAATTTATTTAATAGCTCTAGGATTATTAACATTTAAAATTTTTTATTGACATTAATTTTGTAAGTTAAATTTTTTGAAATGTTCTAATTTACTGGCCTACATTTTTGTATTATTCTCATAAAATGTTAATGTCTATTAGAGATGTACATATATCGGATTCCACATATAAATTACTTAGGCTTTATCCGCTTCTGTCTTTGATCAGTCCTATTGATTATTTGAAACTGCCTACTTTTTTGGTCATTTCAGGGAATCAACATTTGATAACTTTATTTTTGTTCTATGTCATTTTCATTTATTTTCTCTAATTTCTTAATGCCATAAATTTATTTTATCAGCCTTTTTATATTAATATTTAAGATTTCATATTTTCAATTCCTCTCTAAAAGTCTAGTAATGCAATAAAATATCATTTTATGCAGAATTTGTTAGGATCAAGCCCTCTATACTATCAGAAGTGGAAATTCAAAGCTTCATGTCCTAAGAGATTTCAAACGAAATCCCTGTTTACCTGTTATATATACTGAGCTACTAAGTTTTTGTTCAAAGAAAAGGAACTACAGCTAAAAAAGGAAAATAGTTCTTTTTAAGAAATCACTGCAACAGCCTGTTCTGCTTATTGACAAGCGCTGTGAAATGGAAAGGTTGAAGGAAAGAACTTCGCTTCCAACGCAGGCTGCTAGATTTTCTTTTCCACAATTGTTTGTGCTGAATTCCCACCTTTGTTATTTAGTTTTTGGGATTTTTGAATTAACTTTGATTTCCTGTAATCAGGATTATCTTTTTCTTCAGGCTTTGTTGACAAATAAAAATTGTATGTCTTTAAGTTGTATGAAGTGATTATTTTAAGATGATTTTATACATATAGATATATTATACATACATACATAAATACATATATATGGTGAAATGCTTCCCACAAGTTAATTAACACATTCATCATCTCACATAGTTACCGTGTGTGTGTGTGTGTGTGTGTGCGTGCGCGCGTGTGTGAGAGAGAGAGAGACAGAGACAGAGACAGAGACAGAGATGAAAACCAGTTTTAAAGTATCAAAACTGTTGTCCTCACTTGACTCTCAGTTTTCTGGTTGCTTTCCTCTGTTGGCAAGAACTGTGTTGGATAATAGGATTTATATAACTGTGTTTTCTGTTACATAGTCAGTGATTCTCTTTTGCCACAATTTAAGAAAGCAAGAAGATTCTGCTTTTGAATTTTCTGCTTTTGATGAAGTTTCTTTTCTTCCCTCGGGGTTCAAGGAGCCGTCTTTTAAACTTCTGAAGTCTTGACTTCAGTGCCGGGGTTAAAAGGAAGGATGGGATGTCAGAGGCTTCTCAAAATAAACAACATTCTTCCAACTGTGAAGACAGTCTTAATCCAGGATAAAATGGTCATAGACGGAATGAATAACTTTATATTTATTAAGACGGTAGGGGTGTACAGGTTACCGACTGTGGCCAGTAATGTGGCTCTTTCTCCAGGTGATGTGCTTAGATATTTTTTATTTAGTGTTGGGGTTACATTGTGTTTTATATATATATATATATAAATAACAGAGAGAGAGAGAGAGAGAGAGAGAGAGAGAGAGGGGGACCTGCTGTTCCTGTTATAAAATAAATTTAAAAATTTTCAGCATATGTTTTTATCCCTAGGACAAACACCTCAAAGGATCACCCAGAAAAAATGAAGAACAATTGAGAGTCCAAGTTAATTATCTTAAGAGGGGGATGAAAAGATCCTATTTCAGTTTCCCAAGACGCCAGACGTTTTGGTTTGCGTCTCTGTGGAAAATCGCAGGCAGTAGCCCTGGCTCAGCCGCGCGTTGGCGCTCTGCAGCTCTCAGACCGGCGGGCAGCGCGTCCCAGGAACACGTTACTTGGAAAATGTCAGAAGTAAACACGCCTTTCTGACCAGCGTGATGAAATGTACCGCTGTCCTGCTCTGTCCTGCGGGGGACGTGCATCAGCCCTGTGTCGAGTGTCCCCACTCTGTTCCATCCTGTGCCTTAGGAGCTGTTCAGTGATCAGACTGGCGTGCTTCGTACCAGTACGTGTGTTCAAGTAACCCTCATTTTACTTAATAACGCCGCAGTCACGTAACTTTCTGTATGGCACACTGTTGTACGTATTCCAATGTATTGTTAGTTATTGTTACTCTCTTACTGTGCCTAATTAAAATTAAACTTTATCATAGGTCTGTATGTATAGGGGAAACAAGAACACACAGCATATATTGACTTGGGTATCATCTGTGCTTTCTGGCGCCCACTGGGGGTCTCGGGAGGTGGTCCCAGTGAATGAGGAGGAACTCTGTGTGTGTTAGTCTTGGTGTTATCCTTGAGGGTACTATGACCTTTCCATTGCCTTTGTTTTGAGATAACCTGCATTTGAAGAGCATGACTTGAGACTTGGGAGATTAGTTATTGGTATATTTTTAAATCTTTGTTAATTTGAAAATACAATTCTAAAAGCAGGTACAGTTAAGAAAACCCATGGCAGATGATCTCACAGGAGAAATGTAAAATTTAATTGTTTCAGTGTGCTTCCTCTACATAAAGGACATCTTCAAAATTAATAAATATTTATTTATTTTAAAACATAAAAAGCTTTTTACATATTTGAACAAAGATATGAAGGAATCATCCAACATACGTCCAAAAGTTAATAGCTATGTATTATATTTGAATATTAATATATCTCCAGTACATTGATTATAGATTTCCTTTGCAACATGAATTACAACAGATACCTTACAATAAAAGCAGTTTAATAAGTTTTGCCAAACTTGTTGCGAACCCTGCAGATGTTGTATTAGCGATGTGTTGGTACAAACACATAACCCAGAACGTCATGGCTTAAAATGACAGTATTTAAGGCCTCACAATTGCGTCGTAGCTTTCCTGGTTCTTCTAGGGCTCTGTCATGACTGCAGTCAAAATGTCAGCTGGTGCGGTAGTCAGGATTTGGCTGGGGAAAGCTCTGCTCCCAAGGTCGCTCACATGGATGTCAGTAGAATTCAGTTTCTCGTGTGCCCTTGGACTCAGGACCTGAGGTCCTGGCTGTGGCTGGAGGCTGTCCGCAGTCTAGTGCCATGAGGTTCTCTCCACAGGACAGTTAACAACATGACAGCTGGCTGCACCACATCAGGCCAACGGAGAGGACTGGAGAGAGTATGCAAGGGAGGAGGGAATCACCATCTTTTGTACCCTGATCTTGGAAATGGCATCCCATCATTTTTGCCGTATTTAGTTTGCTAGAAACAGTTCACTGGGCCCAGTGACATTCTAGAGGAGGAGGCTACACAGGGGTGTGAGGACTGGGAGACTGGCATCCCCGGCAGCCAATTCAGTAGCTGCCGACCACACAGGACTTAACGATGCTCGAGCAGCCTTTCATAGGGCTGTAAATTTAAGATCACAACATCGATGAGAATCTACGTAGTACCAATTATTTTGACAAAAATAAAAATTAGTTCAATAATCCAGATGTTGCCAAATTAGCTGAATCTTAAACCTGTGAAAACATTTTAACAAATGGACTACTTCTCCTTCCGTTGTGGGATAGTTGGTAACTCCCGTCAAGCATAGTGGGTGACCATTCAGGTAGAGCAGGATCACTCAATTTCTATCTGCCTGGCGGAAGCAAAAGTTACATGACTGCCGTGCCACCAGCTGGAGGGACTTGATTCAGGAAGACATTCGCCCAGTGTGCCAGGACACTTTGATAAAGCTCACTTGATATATCTAGGACAAGTCCACTTTGTTTGTCTTCCCTATGTTATAAATTGAGAGGACAATAATCTTATTTGCTCTTCTATGTCAAAATGCAGGAAATTGAACTTATCACCAACTCTGATCTAGCAATTGTTACTGTAATAAATCTGAACCAATTGTTCAACTAAGATTTATTGACTCTTTTATGCATTACACATGTAGATGTCAACTTTTACATATCATATACATATCACACATCTATATATATAAAATGACCTATATAATTGTCATTAATTTTATCAATAATATTTTTGTGGTAATTCATTTGTTTTTTTTCTTAAAATTCATTTTTGGCCCATAAGTGAAATCATTAACTTATTAAATAAATTCTTTATTTACCCATCTTGATCTTATTTCTTTTGCTACTGGTTTTCCTTAAATGAATTCAAATCCATTTTATCCAAATTTGTTTACTGCTTTAAATGTTGATGCTAACTTCACTTTTCTCCTAATCTATGTTGTAACTTTAATTAGTTTAAACAGATTAATTATGGAGATGTCAGGGAAGCTAACATTAAATTTAGTGGTAATAAACTTACTACAAAGAGAAGAATTTTAGCTGGTGAATGATGGTTTAAATTTCTTCCTTGCTTAATACTCCCTACCCTTCCCATCAGAATAACCTGTGATGTCAGAAGATGGAAATGACTCTATTTCACCTCATGGTGACTCTCATAAATAATATTGCACTGCGTACTTGAAACTTGTAAGAGTGTAAATTTTGTGTGTGTTCCATTAATAATTACACATATACAAAGTCATCATGCGAGACGATGGATGTGTTAATTAGCTTGACGATGGGGAGCATTTTACTATGTATACATGTATTGAATCAAATGTAAACCTTAAATATATACAATTTTTATTTATCAATTATACTTCAATAAAACTGGTAAAAAAAACACTCAACGAAACTCTCAAATAAGTGGTTACATACACATGAAGCAGTACACATTTTATTATATTATTAATTTACTTTGCTAACATTGTCCCACAAACTAAAAAAAAACATATTTCTATCTCACTACTTATTTTCTTTAGGCTTTATACTTATTTAAAATAAAATTATTTTTGTTATATTTATAATGTTATTTTTCCAATAAATAATGTTAAAGTGGCATTTAAAAAATGTATTGGTGGATTTGAAAGATATGAGCTCATAAATATTTCACTTATGTTTGTGAAGAAACTAAATTAGTATGATTGTGTCTGGATGTGAAATAATTCATAAAATAATAAAATTATTTTTTAACAAATCTTGGCACTGATAGTATAAATTGATTAAAATATTTCATTCAAATAAAAAATAATATCAAGGTATTATGGTTTCAGTACAATGATAATTTCTCACTAGAAACACATTTCCCCAACTCTGACACATTTCTCAAGGCTTCTTTGGTTCTGATTATGTCTTTAATGTTCTAGTACTGTCATTTTCCTGGTCTGTACATATCTAAGGTAGGAAAGTTGCTTTAGTTTTCAACATGCCAATATTCCAATTGCAGTAAAAAATGTACAAGGACCATCCAGAAAGTATTCAGCCATGAAATATATTAAGTTCTAACTGGGAAAATAACATTATGTTAGGCAGTTTGCAATCTTCGTCACAATGCTAGAGGAAAACTTGTTTCCATGGAGCTCATACACAGGGTCAGGGGGAAGTAATGCCAGACCCAATATGTGCATGTCTCACATGAGATGGACAGGAATTTGAATATTTCACCTAAAATGTCACCTGAAGTGTGCTTGAGTGTGATATTTTTATGCTACAGAATTACATGCTTATGATTTTGTAATAAAAGATTTGATATAGATTACCAGCTCATAAAAAGTGCTGTTATTTTTGTTGGATTCTGTAGATCTTAATTAAAAATAGAAACACATTTTTCTTTATATATTTAAGTCTGAAAATTTGACATCCATTTTATTTTTGAAAAGTCTGAAATTCTGAGGTTGAATGATTGTATAATGAGCAAAATGTTCAGATACTAACTTTAATTTTATATACACATTTATTTAAATGTTATTAAGGTAGAAAAACATACACTTTGAGTAACAAAAGTAGCTAACTATGAAATTCATCCTTAACAATCTATAGAACTAAATTAAGAGTGAAGTTTGAATGTTGACAGAAAAAAGAAGTGTTGAACCATCTGCAGATAATAATTATGAAAAATGGCTAAATGTGATTTATAGCATCAAAAAGCAGAAATAAGTATAAAATGTATTTTTACAAAAAGCATTGCAAAAAATTTTCTAGGGGGTAGGAGAGGAGGGAGGGGGAGCTAAATATATGGTGAAGGAAAGAGAAGTTAAATTAGGTGGTGAACTTATTATACAACAAGTTTACAATGCACTCTAGAATTGTATGCCTGAAACCTATGTAATCCTTGCTAACAGATGTCACCTCAATAAGTCTAACAATAAAAATATATTTAAAAATTTTTTTTCTAACCTAGGTGTATTTATCACTACCCATGGCTCTGGAGGTAAAAAATTGAGGCAGTAACATATAGTCTTATGATTTAATTTGAAAAAACAACCCCACCCCACCCCCGCAAACAAAACAAAACACAAGCTGAGCTCGAGGCTGACAGATCAGTTGAAAATAGGAAGAAATACTGGCAGTGAGAGAATAGAGGAAACTCAGTATAAATAGGAAACTCTGCCCATATCATTGGCTGAAGATAAACTATGTGTCTGCTGGAAAAACAAGAGCAGTCTCGTGAAAAAGTAGGCAGAAACTAAAATATAATCTACTCTTGAAAGGTAGAGCTGCATCCAGCAAGATTTGTGAATTTTCTGCTTAACAGGGTGTAGCTTGTATAAAGCTAAAGTCCTGTATGCTCTAATTGTCAGAGGTTATATAGTCCAAGGCCAGCAAAGCAGTTGGGAATTAATTAGACATTCCTAGAAGCAAAGAAAACAAAGAAAGGGTGAGCCCACATATGTGAGTCTAATCTCTGCTCAAAATTTGGCTGACCATCAAATTACACAAGGTCCAGGCTAAAAATAAAATAATAGGAAGACATTAGAAGAGAGAAATATTAGATAGCGAATCCCACTGGAGATACCAAGTTTTCAATAGCAGTGAGGTGAGTTACCTGCTACTAAATGTTTAAGAAAGCATCAATAACTAGGGAAATGCAAGAAAATTTAGAGTCACAACAAATTATTATCAACAGTGTCCAAAATTCTTCCAAAAATTTCTAGATTTGCAAGTAAAAAGGAAGACATAGAATCAGATTTTGGGTTGTTGAGACAAGCTGCCTAATTTACAAGGCTACCATTATATGCTTTTATATTCTCTGACTATGTACAGAAACTTTGGAATGATGGGCCCAGAACTAGATCTTGGGTGAGGTTAACACAACATTTATGAACTGAAGAAACAGAGTATAGTTTTGACAGATGATGTCCCAGCAGAAGTTGCTCAAGGGGATACTCTTGCTCTAGCCAGACAAGTCAAACTTGATGGTTGAATTGAACAGGAAGAAAAATAGGGAAGAGAGTGGAATTGAGACTCTACTCCAAGCCAAGTTGAAGTCCTCAGCTTATCTGTGGGATTGAAATGAAATGGGGAATAGGGATTGCAATACTAAACGATATCAGCAAATTAGTGAAGTTTATGTAAATAGTGTCTTATGGTACATATGGTGTTTTGAAAAATTTTGGATAGTTAGTGCGGTCTGGAAGACAGGAGATTTTTATTTTTGGCTGTATTACAACTGTTTCTTCTCTTGTAAAATAATGAGATGGATAAAATGTCACTACCATTTTTTGGTGTTTTTTTTGTTGTTGTTTGTTTGTTTTTTTTCCCTAGGTGCATGGAAGTAACTAGTAAGTAACTAGACACAAAGGGCTTACTCTTCAGTGGTTTGATTGAGGAAAAATTATAATTGAATGTCATCACAACCAAACATCTCTGCCTGGGACCAAAATAAAGGATGGGCGCCCTCACATCAGCTGCCCCTCTGTAGCAGTCACCTGGCCCTGACAATGGAGCTCTTTGGCTGTTTATCACCCCCCTCCCCCACAAAAAAAATGGATCTAAGATGCACACACAGTCAAAACAAGAGAGAAAATCTCACCAATAGAGACATTAGAGAGCAATGCAGGCAGTTAGTTCTTAACTTTACCCTGTAGAAAGCCTCCTTTGCCATGAAGAAAGCACCGGAAGCCCTTAAGCACCAGGTGCTGCCCGTTCTCACTGCACTGTCTGGTAGGTGGGATAGACCTCCCCTGCCTTGACTTTGGCCAATGGGGTGTGAGTGGCAATGAGGTACACCATGTCCAAGCAGAAGCTGGGTGTTTCCCCAGGTTTGGAAGCTCTGTGGGCCTTGTCCCCTTCACCTGCCTTGTTCCCCATCTCAGCCTTCCCTCTGCAGTGAGAATAACCACAGCCACCCACCATCTCGGGTAAAGAGAGTAAGATGTAAACTTGAGGCAAGCCCCGAGATTTGAGAACTCTTTGTTGCCATAGTAAAGGTTCACAAAAGCCCAGTGTTTGCTGCATCTATTGTCACCTTGTGCCTTATATTTTCACTTCACTGTTCTTGCTAAGTTCAATTATTTGGAGCCTGAAAAAGAAAAAGAAAGAATGAAAAATAATGAAAACACACTCTAAGATATAGAGAAAGTAAAGAGAAATAGACTTCGAAACATTAAGTCAGGTTAAACATCTGCTAGGGTGGGCATGGGCAGACATCTGCCCTTACTCTGCCGCACCGACTAAGGCCACACATAAGGCAGCCGGCTCTCTCTATTTTTCTGATCCCCCCACAAGGACAAGCCCTGGAAATTAATCCACCATTGGCATCAACCAAATCTCTCACAGAGGGCTCCTGTCCTATAGGTCTGTGTCCAGGATACCTCTGTCTGTCCTTCTCACTGTCTCTGTCTCTTTGTTTCTAGCTCTCCATCTTTCTCTCTCTTCCCTGCCTCCCACATCAGGACCCTGGAGAGCTCTCCCGGGTGGTCCCACCCCCACGCATGCTCAGGGGAGCTGAACGCTTAGCCTCTGTCTGAATGACTTGTAAACACGGGCATTGCCTAAGATCGTGGGGTTCAGTGCGGCCTATTTTTACACTCCATTCTTTTAAAGGGGAGGAACAGCAGCTGCTGATCTCACAGCAGAAGACTAGACCTCTCTTCCCCCCTGCCCCCGCCCACCCTCCCTCACAATCCACGCCTACACTACTGGCCAAGGTACAATGGGGACCTCCAAGAACTCATAAATGCAACCGACTGCTGCAGATAGAATTCTTAACGAGAGGAATAAAGAGGCTAAAAACTCCTTCTCAAAAGAGCAACGTTATCTGTTTTGAAAGTACGTGTGAATGTATATGTGTGTGAGTGTGTGTGTGTCTATGCATGTATCTGTGTATATGAGTGGATGACTGTGTGTGTTTTTGTGTGTGAGTGTATCTGTGTGTACATGTCTGTGTGTCTGTGTATATGTGTCTCTGTGTGTGTACATCTGTGTATGAGTGTGTGTGTGACTGTGTGTGTCTGTGTATATGTGTCTCTCTATGTGTGTATATCTGTGCACAAGAGTGTGTGTATGATTGTGTCTGTTGTCTGTGTCTATGTGTCTCTGTGTGTGTACATCTGTGTACAAGAGTGTGTGTGTGACTGTGTCTATGTGTGCATACAAGAGATGCTAATCTGGTTGAGGATAAAGGCAGTGCTGTGGCCTGAATTGAATTCTGGGCTCTGTGATTCATAGCTGTTGGAGTGAAATTATGTTACTCAGTGTCTTTGTCTCTTCATCTAAAAAAATGAAAACAATAATGGTATGTATGGCTTAGAATATTTAGAGGTTAAATAGGTCTGTAAAGCAGTTAAGCAGAAGTAAGTATATACTAAGCATGATACAGGTAGTATGTTTAATAACTATCTTAGGACTATTTTTTTTTTTTATTTCTTGTAAAAGTATCTCAAAGTCACAGAAACACCCATGCAGTTGGTACCAGAACAGTTAATGCACTCACAGAATAGAGTTACCACCTGTCATCATCAGTTTCAGAGGACAAAAGGTCAGCCATAGAAGTCATGGAATGGGTAGCATATTTGCATTTCAGGGAAATAAAGACCAGGTTGTTTAGGCTATTCCTCGCCAAAAGTTGTATTTATGCTATCTCCAACTCAATTTGCCAAGACAAAATATACCTTGATATTGCTAGTAAATATGGTACTCAGTATAAAGGAGATACATTTGATTGTAGTATCCTGTAGGATACAACCCTGAATTCAGGGATTCAAGATCATAACTATATCCTCAGAAGAGACACAAGTAACAATTAGGAGTCTTCCTGTCTACAATATCATCCAGCCCACACACATTCCAAATGGGACTTAGTAAAGAGTTTGCCAAGTGCTTTACTGGGTTAGAAATACACCATTCTAAATGCTAATGTGGGTGCAGTAAGAAAGATGTTTTCATATATTACTGGTGGTAAGTTAATATGGCTATACATTCTGGAAGGTAATTTGGTAACATGAATCAAGGATCTTAAAATTATTCATTTCTACTTGAAATTGTCCAATCCGTCCTGAGAGCCTTGCAACAATATAGGGGCACTCAAGCTTTTGGACATAGGTGATTGGTTCAGGAGTGGGCAACTGACACAGGCTAGCCCAGTAGCCATCCTCTTCTGGGAAGGGCTAAGGAACAGGACCGAAATACAATTCCAGGAAGTACTCTGAGGACATGTATTGCAAAAGCTATTTATGATGGCCATTTTTCTTCTTTCTGTTAACTTCAGACCTCAGCAAGCAATGAAAGTTTTTTTTTTAAGTGTGAAATAAGCAATAAAAATATAAACTATAAAGATGGATAAAGAGTGGTATGGGAGACAAAAACAAACAAACAAACAAACAAACAAAACAAAAATTCTTTACAGATTTAGGTACCTGATTTATGATCCCAGTGGGATTTCTGTCTATACCTTCCATGAGATTATGCCAATACCCTTATGATAGACTCAGAGTTAATTCATACTTTTATTTTAGCTAATTCAAGTTGTATTTTATTTCTAGTACCTAAGAAGTCTGGACTTGAAGATCAGTTCTGAGAATAGATAACATTGCAGATAAATATAGCATATATTTTCTTTAAATAAAAATTCTCCTTACTGTTTTACAGAAGTAAAAGGAGTGTCACCACTTTTCATTAGCTAAAATTTTAAATGTTTAAAGAAAAAAATGCTACTATATAAGCAAGACACAATATTTAAATGATACATGCATACCAATTTATTATGTAAAGAAGTGTTCCTAGCACCATTTCACATAATAGTAGAAACTGGAAACTATCCAAATATTCATAAATAGGAAAGGCATGGTATAGGAACACAATGGAATATTATATAGCAGTCAATATAATACCACAGCTATACACAACAATATGCATGAATCTTAGCAAAATAAAATTAACTCAAAAAGCCTGAATAGATTATATATAACATAACACACTTTTGAAAATGTCAATAACAACTTATATTTTAGAAATTGGTATAGAAAATATAAATCCCTATAAAATGATAGGTAAGGAAATGACAATCATAAAATTCAGGAGAATGTTTAACTTAGTTTTAAGGAGGCAGAGATGGTTGGGGAGCATTTGATTAGAGCAGAACTAGTAAATATCCTTTCTGGGGATATTCACAGAAAGAAACATATTTAATGAATTAATAAATAAAAGTGGGCCATATATGAACCAAAGGCGAGAGTATTTCAAGAACCAAATATTATTGTTAATCTATTGTTAGTCCAATTTTCCCTTCAACATACACAAACCATGCATTATTATAAAGTGCATTTACAATTTTAGGCAGAGAAATGGGATTAGAACGTTTTAAATAATTTTTATTACACATTACAGAACATTAGAACATGCGAGGTTTGTGTTTTTGTTTCCTAATGGAAAAGTCTTCTATAACCTATGTTTTATATTTCAAATAATATTCTAGAATTTATTAACTATAACATCCCAAATGGTTCTGATGCTATAACGTGTAAGGCATGTTTTCTTTTCACAGTTAAACATGAGAAAGGGAGATAAAATGTACACATGAGATGAAACAAGAGCCAGCTAGTTACAGTGAGAAGTTGAGGCAGGCAGTGAGAAGGAGGTGTGTCTGCCTCTGCGTCTCTATCTAGCTCCATTATTCATGACTGGGTCTTTGGAAATGGTTGTTCAGTTTTGATGACTGCAAAAGCCAACGTTTTATTCAGCATAGATCGGATGAGATTGAAGATGAACCGTGAATTGGTAATGTCTGCACCTGAGACGTGCCTGAGGCTTACGAGCACGGCACCCGATATAGCATTTCTGAATAATTGGCTCCCTGACTTCCTAGGAAATTTCACCTTTATTACCTCAGCAGGATACTTTTCATCTTATAGCTCATCAGAACAGGCCCACCAAAAGTTTGCTAGTAGTGTGCCTCACATAAAAAAATCATGTGTCATTACAGGAAAAAAAAGAGAGAGAAATGTATTTTTCATGTACCCAAATTCTATTAACATAAGAATAATCCTGACTAAACTGCTTCTCTTTTGATTATGATATGACTATACATCATATACTTTTATTCCTTCATAGGATTGTCTTCCTAGGTGGAAACAAGTTTCCATTTCAGCCCACCAATTACCCTGCACTGAAGGCAACACTCGATCAGAAGAATGGACGTGCATTCCCAAAATGGATTCTGTTCTACAAGAACTTTGAAAATAGAAAAAAAAATGCTCCTTCTGACAAGTACAGTAATGGTCAGGACCATTTTGTCATCTTTTTTTTTTTTTTTTCGGTATTTCAGGAGCTTTCTAATTCCCTTTCAGCCCAAAAACTATACATTCTCTTTGTTGTCAGGAGTGTTTTTGTGCGTAGTAAGAATACTAACAATTTGAATATGACATACTCACTTCGAGAGTTATATGTAGTTCAATTTCCCTTTTCAGGTCGTTGGGGATAATGACACTAATTGAAAGCGTAGCCAGCTTAGATATTCTTGAACTGCTTCAATACATAGATGCTTTTAAAGGAGAATATAAGTAATGGAATTTTGGGAATTGCATCCATTAGGACAGTTAGACTGAAAATTCTAATAACTCTTTAAAGAATTTCTGACATAAGAACTTTATGTTGCATATTGTTACTACATAATGTTATACTCAAATGCTGCAATTAAATTTTTAATTAAATTTTTAATTGGAGATAAAATTTTATTTAATCTGCTTCTAGATCTCCCCTCTAATTCATGGAATATATATTTTATTAGCTAAATCTTTTTAAATCACTCCTTTCTTAATGCCATTTCTCAATGAAATTATTCAATAACCTCTAAACACTTACTATGACCAAACTCCTCAATCTATCATTCAAGGTCCTTGATAAACGGTCCGGACGGTGCCCAAAGCAAGACTGCACATAATCGTCATTCCAGCAGGCTTCTCCTTCTTGTCGGCTAGCACGGAGTCTGTGTTAACCCAACCACACCCCACGGACCTTTAAATCGTCGCTCTTTTGTTCTGTATCTGCATTTTATTTAACCCTTCCTTTTTGTCACTTACCTAAATATTTTCACTCTTTAAAATCTAACTAAACTCTTACACTTTCTATGGAGAATTACTAGATATGGATCCAAAATGATCTTCCCTTGGGTGCTCCTGAGAAATCTCAGCATTTCAGCTATCCATGTATGCCTTGTCTTACATCGACTTCAATTTTAGTCATTTAAACATTTACCTTCACACTCTATCAGCCTGGAAATACTTGGAGAGGGGAGACTGCTGTAATTTTTAATTCCTCGTAATACTTTGTTTCTCTAATACATTTTAGTAATAATGGTCACTATTCTAGATTAGTCCTGTAGGAACTGCATTTTAAATGTTGAACAAAACTGAGGTGGTGCCTTACCTCAATAATATGTATTAGATATTTTTAAATCTATGAAATGTATCTCTTCAATTCATATAAAAATTTCAGATTCTCTAAATTCAAGAGTAATGCCCCAACTTCAATTTTTTTTTTAAATATAATGTACCAGTTGAGACTATCAAATTCTGGTTCAGTAATCTCAAATTCCGAAATAACAGGAAAGCAATATATGGGTTAAGTAATGGAAAATTCTTCTATGTAGGAAATATTTTTATGTGACACAAACATTGTACCTTCAAAGTAATCTAGTTTCCAGTTTGAATTTTTCATTACTTTGATTAATTTTTAAATAATTGATAAAACATTAAAGCAATAAAAGCTATTAAATTTATGACAAATCTCAGCTACTCATTCTGACCACAGACACTATTGAGTTTGAGAATTTTGTGTATAAGAGAAATTTTTTGAAAAGGAAATCAAAGATAACTTATAGTCGGTGGTCCATTCTCAAAAATTATCAACTATAACCAATACTTGAGTGTAGTGTCGGACACATAAAATGCTCATGTATATCGGGAGTCAGTTAATACTTTTCCAATGGAAATAGACTTGATAATCTGGAAGGTTTCTTCCTTCTTTGATTTCAGCGATTATGTTTTTAAATCCCGGAAGCAGCAATTCTCAGAACAACATTTGGAGTGCTTTTCTCACCTAATTGTCAGGAACTGGTCAAGCAATTAGATGCAACAAAAGGACATGAGAGAAACATGAAAAGGGGCAGACAATTTTTAAGTATTGTGAATGTCTAAAAGGGCCTTTGAAATATGTGTATTAATACATTCGTTCACGTGCTTCTTAGCAATGGGATAGATAGTTTGATATTTATAACTTTTACAATCACTTATTTCTTCTGATTTCACCAATATCAGGTACACAGAAATTTGGAAATGATTCAAATAAACATAACTTTCACTTTCAAGAACTAAGGAGGCTGTTGGTACTGAGAAGAAACACAAGATGAAAACGGAATGGTCTTAACTTGGGGTAAAAGATCCAACTTTTTATTGACATTTGATTACCAACAGGTGGATAGGTTTCTCCTCCCTGGTTTCAAAAATCAAGTCATTTACCTTGTCCTTTTGCAAATTCTCTATTTTTTAAACTTAGCACATTCTCAAAGGTCATGTAAAATATCTATCATGCAAAGTATATGTAAAATCAAATATTACTCTGCTGATATGACATTTTTGTTACAAGTTTAGCCAATAAAATGATTAATAGCTATCACTGATATGACATGCCTCTGAATAAATATACATAACAGGTATGAGCAAAACTATATATCCAAGTTAAATTGTTATAACATGTATAAGATACCTATAATACTTATAGAAGGAAAAGTTTACCACTTGCATTCTCATTTCAGGGGCAGATAAGTGAAATAATGCTTCTATTACCTTGAATATTGGCAAATGTCATTTAGTATAATACTGCAGCAAACTCTATCATAAACTGATCTGGCAACATTACTGGTTGGCTGATACGTAAGTAAGACATAACAAAATGAATAATGTTTTTCTATAATATACACAAAAGTAGTTTAGATGAAGGATAAATTCTCCTCTCTTACCCTTTAATGGCTTATAGTTGTAACACAAGGAAAGAAAATGATCAATTTAATAACATGTGAGGTCATTAATTTCACAAATGCAATAGAGTTAGAGACTTATGCCCAACATGATGCATGTGAGCTCTGCAGCTATTTGATCTTTTGTTAGCATCATTACGTTTAACGTAAAAGTGAGCTTGTCCACGGGTTTCTAAGGAAAGGCTGATGGCATACACCACCTTGATCCTGGGCACATACGAGACTACTTCTGTGTAATGTTAAAAAAAAGTCAGAAAGACACTGAGTCTGTGACTAGAGGGACTGTAGTTAGAAGCTGATAATTTAAAACTGCAGGGGAGGGCACTCTGGTCACAATTGTATGTGCATTTTAAGGCTATTGGCCAAATGGAATTTGGATACTGATAAGACATAAGAGTGATGAAGATTGTGGAACTTTAGTTCGCATAGCTGGAAATAAAGGAAAAGTACAACAAAAACAGGTTGTAGAGCTACGGCATACAGTTACCCTGAGTAGTAAGTGCATTTTCCGAAGAAAGAAACAATTGTATGAATCAAATGTTTTCCCCTTACATTTTGGAAGGAGTTGGCTAACTATTTACTCTTTTTAGTCCAAGAAACATTTGGAGAAAATGATATTTGGCATCCTGAGAATTTCCATTCCAGGCTCACTCGCATGCTCCTCAATATGCTTCTATTGACTGATAATCTAACGCCCAACAGTTGTAACTTGTGACTTTTATATCCTTCCTAGTTATTAAATGTTTCCTCCACTTTATTTTTTTTCCCCTTTGGGCTTTTCTAAGTAGATGAGTGGAAAGCACTCATGGCAGCAAAAAATCTTTGGGGATATTCAAAGTGTTTGAATAACATATGGTGTGTTTGGATCTATAAAATGAATCTAAATGGTTGCGAGCAGTTTCAGATTGCAAATAATATCAGAGTTGATCCAAATTCATGTCATGTGTGTTATCACAGTATTGATTCTGCACCGTTCAAGAGTTTGCAGAATATGCATTACACAAAAATTAGAAACTACATCCCAGTGTTAGAGGAGGAATGCAATTTTTACATGATAGTGCATAGCAAATCAACCATAAAATACCAGGCTGTTCATCCAGGTAGGACATTTCCCAAGTGCTAAACAGAATGCATCGTGACATTTGCAACTTGTCTGTAATAGAGAATAATTTTTACGATCAGGCAAACTCTAAAACTTTTACTTAGAACCAGGATTTCCTGAACCTACTGTGGAATGGCAGAGACCCACTGCGGTGGAGTGAAGGGCACCTGGAGGAAGACAGTGTGGAGTGGTGGCTTGATGCCAGCACAGCCAAGGGCAGGCGATGTGCAGAATTTAGGGGATGAGGCACGTCTCTGTCAGTCTCCCTCTAAGGAACCTGCTAAGTCTTATTAATTCTTACTAAGAGACTAAATTTCTCTTTCATGATTGTTAAAAGGCACAAGATAGAAAGAATATTCCAAAGAAGAGAATGAAGGAAGTCATGGACAAAAAGAACTCTCCAAGTTCTTTTCTCTTATTTCTGTCTTTGCTAAGGCGTCCATGAATTCTCAAGTGTAAATAGAGTTGATTAGAGGAACGTGTGTGTGTGTGTGTGTGCGCGCGCGCGCACGCGTGCACGTAATCTTGACTTAATTATTCAGTAGGCTGCATAATGAGATTTCAGCCATTTTTAATTGATCCTTTTGTTGCTGTTGTGGTCTAGATAGAAATCATGTCAAGGTACTTTTAAATGAGACACTTGGCCCAGAACCAGGATGTAGTGATGGTAGGTGAAGTGTACAAATGACATTGCAGTCGTGACTCTGGGGCCAAGGGTGGGCATTCCCATGTAGGGCAGTCCTTCAAATGACACCATTTATTCTGAGTAAACAGGCCACTAATGCTTTTACCTTATTCCATATTACTCTGTGAGACTAAAACAACAGCCTCCCCATCTCTTTGGAAAGATACTCTGTACTAGCAATAATTTGAATTATTGTAAACCAAGAGCATTTCCATTATTTGGAAATGTTTTAGATGTATGTATAAAATAAATTTTCCATTTGCTAAAACCTCTCTTCCTGTAGTCATGTTATGCTACGTAATTACACTTCCTCTATTCTTCTAATACGTATGCACTCTGACGATTACTAGTTAACCTTTGGTTATTGTTTGAAGCATGCTTATTTCTGTAATGTTTTTTCATAAATCAGTGTCTCCTTTCTGCTGTTTCTGTTATATTTCCCGACTTTGCTAGATGGTATCCATGTCTCTCAGATAAGCAGGTTTCTTCCTCTCCAATTGCATCTCTTGATTGTTGTCAAAACAGGCTTCACAGTCTCTGACCCTCACGGAATTAATTCGAAGTCATTTTCTTAGTTCCCGTGTTCTGGACTAATTTGTGATATGCTCACACAGCTTGAATTTTCAAAAGGTTACGAAAAGTAACAAATTGTTTTTTCAGTATAAGTTTACTTACAGATAATGAGGATAATTGGATCTCGAACAATAGTCTGAATATTAATTTTACATTTTCTGTAATTAGCTAAACAATTAAAAGTGCTATAATTTGACATAAATTTTACTAGCTTTATGTCATTTCTTGAAAAGTTTAAACATTTTTATTTTACCACAATTCACCAACTACACATTTAATTCACCAAATAAACAAATAAAAAAAGAAATGTTCACTTAAAATATTTTGATAACTATCGGGCAATTGTTTTTCTCTTATTTTCCCAGTTCCTAGTTAAGTTGCATGTTGTATTCCAACATTGTTTTTCTTAACGTGTTAACGTGCAGATCATACTACTTTGAAAATTTATAAATGTTGTGATTTCATGATTTAAATTTATTCTCATAAAGCTTATTTATTTCACTGTGACACTGAATTTTTAAATCAATTAATAGCGCTCCAATTTAACTAGCTTTTCTATTTTAAAGTATTGTGTTAATTAACAAAATGTGTCACCAATCTGTCGCATATGATGTCTTCAGTTATTTTCTCATACGTTGATCTACTTTTGCTTTACATTAAACTCTTTTAATGGTTGTACATATCATATATGTTTAATAAGATCCATAACAAAATTTTAATTCTACTTGTTCTCTAAAATATTCATTTTGTATTTTATTTTTATTATATTTCAATATTATAAAATATTTTTTATATTTTATTGATATTTCCATATCAAAGCCATTATGAATTTAACTCGTGTTTAAATGGTTTAAATTTCTTAAGTGTCCACCAGGTGTGAGGGTCCTGAGGTTCACTTTTGAATTGTCATCTCCCAAAGGAGTGTTCATTGTCAAACCCTGGTATCATCTAACTCAAGACTTTTCTATTTCTAAATTCAGGTGCATGATATGCAAACATAAAGTTCTCTTTCATGTAAAATAGTAATTCCTGAGAAAATCACTTAGGGAAAAAAGCAGAAAAACATGATATTTTCCTACTTTTGATTGATACGATAAAACAAGTCTAAATCTCAATTATGAAAAATGCATCTTCATACAGTTTTGCTTTTTTGTCTTTTACTTTGTTTTCCACTAGAAGGTTTGGTTTATGAAACATTTTAAGTCCGTATTGTTCCATTATCATCGAGGCTCATTTGCATATGTTTCCTAGTCTCTCCCTTCTGCTTGTAAATGTTGTTCTTGTAGTTTGCCAGAGTTTAGCTTTGTATAGTACGTAGTTTTTTATTTATGTATAAATGACATTCAACTGCGAATTACCAGACCGCAGGAATGGAATAATAATGAGCTCGTTTGCAGTGAAGTGGACTCATTACCACGCCAGCTGCCAGTGTTCTCCCACCCCGCGCTCCCCCAGCAAACAAGGTCCCAGGGGAAACGCCTTCCGTCTGGCTAAGGAAAATCATCTTGCACTTCACCAGTCTCTTCCAGATCTAGCATGCGCCGTTTCAATAATAATAATAATTTCTGAAAGGCACATACTCGTTCCAGGGCCAGCTGTTTCATTAAGGTATTCAATGTACACATGCATACTTTAATACACTTGTTAAAATATTACGAATTACATGTGAAACGTATTCTGAAGATGCACCGAAGTTTGCACATTGGCCGGCCATATAAAATATTAGTTGAACTGCAGAATATAATCAATTATGCAGTGTATTGGTAAACGGGGGTGTTAAATGAATCTATTATATATGCACAGATGGATGCATATATGTTCTTGGATAGATGGTGACATTGCAAAAATCACCACAACTTACATTGCAACTTACATTGAGTGTAGCAAGAAAATAACAACCTGTCCTATTCTTTTGGAAGAATTCTGATTTTCATATAATTTTTAGCCAGAATTCTTATAAAATACTGATTTTGAAACCTCTTAATAAGAAATACTTGCTAAGTAATAATGCAAATATGCTAACACCATGTAAAAAACAACTTTTCTTTTATATTTCACTTCAATATGTATGTTCTTTTTTTTATGTTCTTGAACATACTTGGCATTAAATTAAGTAAGCTGTGCCTTTAATTTTTCAGTAGCCTAGAGGAAAACTAAATTAGAGGGCTTTCATATTTCTTTGTGCTTCTATAACCCAATTATTATCAGCATGACAAGCTGCTACTATGTAGCATGTTAAACTTTTCATTCCTCAGAATTCTCTCTGAACTAAATTTGCCTCCCACACTATAAAATATTTTTGAATACATTAAAAATGTGTTTACAGCCAATTAGCTCAGCTCTTCTCTTTGCATGAACCTCACATAATGTTGGTCTGGTTCTTTCCAGTTGTTTCTCTCACTTGGCACAGTGCTCTATAATAGCTCAGGAAACAAGATTTTATTAAAAAGAAAGATAAGAGTTTCGATTATTTTCTATCTTTAGATAAACATAAATGTCAGTATTTTGAAAGACTGTTGACACAGTAGAAAAACAATAGTGTAGTCACTTTAGACAATGGAAAAGAACGTGAAGTTTTCTCATAAATTCACTGGCCTTGGTGAGAAATATTGGCATGCAACTCCTCAAAATGTTATATGTAAGTCAAACAGACGATCACACTGTACCCCTTAAACCTACACAGTTATGTATGTCAATTATTTCCCAATGAAATGGGAAAAAGACAAAGAATACTAGAAAAATGATCAATGATTTTGTGTTATTAATACATCAGAGCATACTCATTTACATACAAATCAATTAAATACTTCCTTATGCTATAGGTATTTGTCTTGGGTATGTCCATATAATAGTAAAATACATGACAATTCAAAATAGGTGCATTTGCTTCTTTTTCTTTTTACTTAAAACATCTGCTGATTACATTTTAGTACTTCACTCACTTTATTGGAGTCTAAGAAACCACTTTTTAAAAAGGGGCCAAGTGAAAAAAAATGGAAGCAGTAGTATTACAGAAAGAGCTGGCATCAATAAATATGTCATTTTTATCTAATAACTTACTTAGGTCAAACAAGTCCATTCCACACACATTATTTTCTTTCTTGTGCTTTACCAAAAAATAAAAAAAAAAAGAAGAAGAAGAAGGAATGATTACCTAGGAGAGTAGAATAAATCTACATAGAGTATGCACATTGGCTCCATAAGAAGCAATCTATTTTTAAATAATTAGCTCAAACAATACAGGCGTGTGGTGTGAGCCATATCTGTGGGTGTGCCAGTTGTAAGGTGGCCTGGCCAACTTGCAGGAGATAATTTAGCAGTAGGAGCATCTGGCTTCTTGGCAGGTGCTTTAGGCATTTTTCTTGGCACCAGTTCGTTACCTCTAGGGTGATTGCTTGATGACACATTTTAAAAGGTCTACAGATTATTTGGCTAACAGTTAACGTGTGTTTAGCCCTTTTTCCTTTTTAATAAATATTGCTTTCATCAGGTCAATGATACAGTGTGTGTGTGTGTGTGTGTGTGTGTGTGTGTGTGTAAGGGCCCCAAATCTTTACCAATAGTCTGAAGTGTGAAAAATATTGGAGATCACATAATTCTAGAAAACTCTTCCCCAATTCTGAATGTAGGTCTATGAATAATATGTGTGAAATGATACATGGTTAATACACTATTCACTTTCACAAATAATTATGAACAAGTCAATGAAAATTAGTAAAGAGTTAATAAGAGATTCACAAAAAAGGAAATACAAATGTCAAAAAAATATAAAATTACAATTTTAACACTCACAAAAAAAGATAGATGTCTGGTTTTACCGGCCACATTGGCATTAATGAAAGTGAGTATCATCAATAACATTTTTGCTGGAAAAAGCACGGGGCAGTGAGCTACTCAGCGTGAAAAGTTGCAGACTCTGAAAGTGGGTGACATGATTGAATTAAGAGAGAGAGAGACAGAGAAAAAGAACAGATACACTTTTCCCCACCACACCATTCTACGCCACTGAAATTATATCTATATGAGAAAGCTGAGATTCCAAACACGTTTCTCATGTAGAGGGGACGGTCTCAGGAGGTAGCACACGTTCCTAATTCCTCTTGCCTCGAGGAGCCTCATGACTCAAACCTTACTTATCCTTCCAAGCCCAGCTCCAAGCTTCTTCAGTCTCATGTCCATTCTACGTTCCTTGTTGACTTCAACTTCTCTTTCTCTTTTTCTCACACATTTTTACACGTGTCATCAGAAACATGAAGGAGAACGCTGAATAATTCTCTCATCGATATTGTCACCATTTCATCTTCTGAACTGCTAAAAACTTGAGGACGGGAGTGGACTTTTTACCATTTCCCTGATCAATCACAGAACAAAGCCCGCTCACAGGCACAGAAAAGGCTCTTGGAAATAGACTCTGATCATCACATGATTACTTGTATTGCTGCCCAAATTATTCTAGAAGCTCTTTAAAACATTTCTCTTACAATGGCTTTCTCAATTTTCCCTTCCACACGATGTTAAAACATTCCTAAAACACCGTGGAACAAATAATAAGATAGATATATAGAAATGTAAAACTCTAGTATCTCCAATGGGTTATCAAGTTAAGTTCTAGTTCTATCGACATGAAAGATGTAAACTCTAAAAAAAAATGTCATTTTTGTTACTGTAATTCTTTATTTCAGGTGCATTTTCACATTAAAGGAGCCACTTTGACCATCAATTCTTTAATGTTAAAAAAGATTATGTGAAAATTTCCTCTGAGCTCTGGTAATTCCAACAATGGTGCTACTTTCAAAGGAAGAGACCCTGAAGAAGGAAATACTCCCTTCCTCCTGGCACCGAAAGAGCATCCTATTACCTGCATTAATGGTGGACAATGGCCACACCTGGGACAACCGCAAACACTGGCTCCTCTCTGCGTGGCTTATCCAGCGTGTATGTTCTCATCAATTCCTTGTTTTCTGAATTAGGATGAGACGGACCAAGGTACACTGATCAGTGAAACATGAGTTCTGCACTGATCTCATGTTTCACAAGATGTACTTCCCATTATCCAAGGGCCTAATAATGATAAAAGTGAAAACCCTAACAACTAATACTGATCATTTAGAGAACACACGCTGTGAATCCAAAAGTCACTCCACACACATTAACTCATATAATAATTTATCATGACAAGTTACAAAGCTACATGAGGTAGCTTCTATTTATTGTACTGTTTTTACATGTGGGACTATATAAAAAATAAATTGTGTGTCCACATTATAGTCAATGAATTGAATAACCACTTTTACCAAATTCATCAAATTCATAAGTTCAACTTCTTTTAGAACTTTGTTCTTCAAATACCTTCATCTCATTCGTACCCTAGTAATTTTAAGGAAAATTAAAACACCCAGGACTGTATACATGTCCATGTCCACAAATGATCAGGCATATAGGACAAAACTAGACATAATTGGAAGTCCATCAGGCTCATTATACTGAAATTCATAACAGTGTTCATAATCTTGGATATACATTAGATTCACCTCAGGAACCCTGAGGAAATACTGTACCTAGATTTGGTCCTAACCACAGTCCCAATCACCAAAAAAAAAAAAAAACAAAAAAAAACCCTGGAGCGAAATCGCCAGCATTGAGAATGCTGCTGACTATGATAGAGACTATTTATGCCACAGTATGATTTGCTAGTAATGACTTGAACAGAATGTTGTTCTGTGAAATAGGAAGTATTTGATCTGTAATCTAAAAGAAGTTTGTGTCTCCTTTTCTCATTAGGCTCATTATCTTGTCCTTTAATTAGCTAATTTCCCCCTTCTAAAGGGGGGACCATCTTCAATCGAGCTGTTTTCTTCGTTGGGACTGTCAGAATCTTCAGATCTCGGGCCCCTCAGCTTCAGGACATCGTATGCTAATCAGCTTCTGTCTAAAGGCTGTTTCTCACCTGGCTTGGAATCCAGCTCCCTCCTTGTGCAGTGGTTTACAGAACGTACAAGTTAATCATCGCCCCTTACACAGCTTCGGTTCGTGTTCCTGGGTCACCCAGAACCACACGGAGTCTCCAAGGTCTCTTCGCTTCGCACAGTACTTACACTCCCTCCGTGGAAGTCTCCAGCTGCCTTCCTCACGGCCCCTGCCCTGTTTATTTTCAACATGCAGTGCTTGGTGGGAACTTAAGTGTTTGCTGAACGAATGCTAAAAAGTTATAAATAGGGGGGTCTAATTTTCTTTTCTGTTTTGAACAAAGTTTAGGATTACTAGCTCAAGTTGGGGTTGAAAGTAAAATGTGCCTTAGGAGTTCATTGTCAGTGCCCTCAAGAGACTTTCTGTTCCTCCTTTCTTTATGCCTTTTCTCCCTGTGTTTCCTTTGCCCCATGTCTGTTTTCTGTGCCCCCATGTTGTTTGCTCCTAATCAATTATTGCTTCCAATCTCTTGAATATTTATCAAACAATTAAGCCAGTTATTTAGTGAAATAGTATTCATTTAAAGATGCACTATCCACAAGGCACTGCAGGTGGTGACAGGGCGATGTAACGATAACATGAAGCACGAGGGGTGGAAAGAGAGAAAAAAGCACTAGGAAAGGCAAGCGTGAAAGATGTTTCTGCACATGTCCCTGCTCTTTGTAATGTCCATCATTCTAATACTTCACCCTGCTCCAAATACGAAAGATAATATATGTTGTTAGGACCTTGACCGTCGCTCTTGCCTGCGAACTTGGAAGTAATAGTCCTATGATAACTCCCAAATCCTTTCCTATCATCAAAATAACTGAAAAATAAAATAAATGATAGTGTAATCCATTGCTGATGTGCCCCCAGAATATATCTTTCTATATTTTCCAATAGGAGAGGAATTAATTCATCTCTAATAAATTTAGAATTTTATTTCATAGCTCGTTACAGTGAACCAGAAGAGAATTTTACACTCCACTTTACTTCCCAGCAGTTACACAGGCCAAAGAATAAATCTCTCGCTAGTGTATCTTGCTTGTCTACCTGCACAGCTAGCTCTCCAACGTGTGATTAAGTAGGCATGTATATTGTACTGAGATATAATCAAATGGTTGCTGATTGCTATTATTAATGTATCTTCATGCCTTGTGGATATAAAAGCAAATAACTTGTTTTCTAATTAACATTCTAGAGCTAATCACAGTCCACCTACTGCAGTTTCCCCAAGGTGGTTTTCTCTTGTTTTATATGTAGTTTCTTTTGAGATAATTACTGGTGAACCGAAAGTCTCCAAGTATCTCAATTCCTACTGAATGCTGGGTTTTCTTTTTAAGGACTCAGTTGTCTCTGATCCATCAACTAAGTGAAATTCAAAACTGAGTAATATACTGTGTTTTTCCATGTGTAAGACGCCCCTCCTTTTCTAACCCAGCATTAAGAAACCCTCTCAGCCAGTTACTCCCATGTATAGGATGACCCCCTGTTTTTGCTCTAACAATTTTAGACAAAACTAGCGTCTCATACATGGAAAAATACGGTATGCCCAGACGGAAGGACAGAGTTCTCCCCTCGGGAGCTGAATGGCTCCCGCCCTTTCCTCTCCTGGACTCCATCTGGCTAATGTGAGTATTTTCCTTCTTTCCAAACCTTTGCTTCCCCTTATTTAGCGGCCGGTCCCATCCTGGCTCCCAGGTTTCCCCTTTCTCTTTTCTCTCTCTTCTCTCCCTTCCACGCCGTCCCTCTTCTATTGTCCTTTAACATTTCCTTTGCTCTCGTTCCTTGCTTTTGTTTCTGTTTTTCCTATTTCTGCATTGATTCTCCTAACGTGCCCAGACTTCCTCCCGGGTTTGCCTCTCGGCGCCCGTAGGCGTGTCTCCGGCCTCTTCATGGGCTCCAGCTTCTTTTCTTCCTTTTCTCCATCTCTTAGGCTCAGACGGTAACTCTTTCACCTCTCTCGTTCTGTTCTTCCCGCCAAGTGCACGCCCTGCAGTGCTGTCACTGAGTGGTGTACGTCCAGGTGTTGCTGAGACGAGAGAATTGTTACAGCTTTAAACCACAATTAGGTACAGAGCTCCATCCCGTCAGGGCTTTGAAAAGTGTTCACAAGGTCAGGGGCTATTATGGATTTTGACTGAAACCAAGAGTAGATAAACCATCCAGGGGGAGATACATATTTCAGAGTCACAAACAGTCTTTTCCCAAATGCTCAAACTGTACACATTGGCCTTTCGGGAGGGGCGCGTGTATGGCAGCCCTGAGAGGATCATTTCAATGGGGTCGTACAACAGGGTGAGCGTATTTAAAACTTACGGAGCAAACAGAGAGAGCCTGCTTGCAAAAATGGGGACTGACACTCGTTTCCCTACTTAAAGCCTTTGATCGATGACAAGCAGCACGTCACTGGAACCCTGAAAGACACGTGAGAGGCACGTGGTCGCTGGTACAGCCCAGCCACCGTTCCATGTTAAGTGACTGTGCTGGTTGACAAATCATCGTCACTTCTCTAAGAGAGCTGCCACCTCCCTAGCCAGTGTGGGCTTCTCCCCTCCTCACCCCTTGTGCCTTCGTGTCACCCTCATGTCCCTGCTGCAGTGTCCATGCAAAGCATCTGTTCAGATCGGTTGCTAGTTTAACTTTTATCTTAGAAAACTGGAACTGAAAACAACTGTCCTTTTGCTTAAACTCAAGATTCTGTGCATGCAGTAGTGTAGGTTGTAGGCGAGTTATGCACAAGGTATGCGAAAGCCCAGAGGAAATGTTAGTAAAAATATAACCTGTGCCTTGAACTTTCCCATGTGTCATCTCATTTTGTTCTGAAAGGAGCCCTCCCGCGGGGCCTGGTTCCTGGCTGAGGGGTGAGGATGAACTGAACAGGGGTGACACGGGGTGCCCCGGAGGGCACCTGCCCGCTATGGCTCCTGCTCTTCTCATTTATACGGTTTCTCGGTGAACAATGGACAGTGTGCAGTGACGCTCCAGCCCTTCCGTAATCTGAAGTTGCCAGGCCTAACTCCTGACGTTCTCTTTTGTGTGGGTGGCTGTCACCAGCCGATGACAACAGCTTAGATTTCTAAAGGCAATTTCATGTAAATGTGAAAAGAAAAAAGAAAAGAAAAGAAAGAAAAGTGGAATCTCAGCATGCATCTACATATTCTGCTTTTGGGGCACAATAAATCTGTTAACAGGAAAGTAAAACCATTAGATTATAAAAGTGAAAGTGCATTAATGAACAGCCTAAATGAACAGCTTTCAAATAAAATTTACAGAAAATATCAAAATTTAGATGTCACAAGACTCACTATGAAGTAAACCCGTTTTAACATTTTCCCACAGAAAATAGTGTATCTATTTTTATATAGTTTTGCCCTTTATAAAATGATGCTTACAGAGCACTCGGAGGCTAAACTGATGGTACAAAGAGTCCAAACAAATACCTGCTCCTCTGCTTGGCGTTCGCAGGCTAACACAGTCAGGCCCTCGACCCACTGAGCTCCGTGCAAATGTTCTCGCAAAAGCTCACATTTGGCTTATTCTAAACGTCTGCCATGCTTTGATTCTTCATGAATGCGTTGCACTGGACCTGGAATGACATTTTCCTGCATCTATCTATCCAAATCTGACTTCATTCATCAACACTCAGTTGGAATGTCACTTGTCCACAGAGCCCTCTCTCTTCCTCTAGGGCAGGTAGATCGGTGCCCTCTAATATCCCTGCGTTCACGCCTGGCTCCCTGATGCTTAGCACATCCAGCTGGGCATTGTGGTTATTGGAGTCTGTTTCACATTTTCCTTTTGAACACATGAGCACTTTGAGACCCAGAATTAAGTCATTACTCATTTGTACAAGGCAGCAGCGCATAGCAAAAAGCCATGGTCAGGAGAGGCACTTAATAAATAATTAATGGACATAGCATAAACAACATTACTTGTCCACAGTGAAGAGCCAATTTTTTTTGTTGTTGTTAAAAAAAAAAAACACTCAAAATTTTGGATTGTAGCACAGGCCTTTGCATACCTAATTGCTCTGCTTGCTACAAGGGGCCTTGAATAGGATTATATTAAACACTGTGAAAAATAGTGAGAGATTAATAACAAACCAATGGGACAAAATTAAGACAGTAGTAAGGCCTTCAGTGAAATTGTGAGATATTAATTTATTGTTTCCTTTCATTTGTGAATTCATTGTATTAAACTTTAAGGAGGATATTCACTTATTTTGCAATGCAGAATGAAACATTTCCTGGATTTCATCATGCATCACCAGCATCAGTGTTGTCCAAGTTCTTTAGCAGAAAAAATAACACATTTATGGAAAAATAAATTATTTTGGTCAATATTACATGAAGTTACTTGAGGTCCCCTTCCCCTCCACTCTCATTCTCACAGTGTGTTATCTGTATATTTTAGGCTGGTCTGAATGTGAAGAGTGCATTTTACACAGGGCACCACAGAGGTGTGAAAGACAAGAAAATAAGGATGTGTTATAAAAATACTGATTTGGTATTTAAATGTATTGGTGACTTCAGTATCAAGCTCGATCAAGTCAGAGGTAATCTGGACGTTACAGACCAATCCTGCACAACAGGGCTGTCCCCTGCAGGGCAATAACTATTGCACAAAGGCAAAGGAGCGGGCGGGGCCCCTTGTTTTACTTCCTCCGTCTACCTGGGTCCTTTGTTTTCCATGTCCCTCAGCTTTTCCTTTCTTCCTGTTACAACCAGTAGGCAGTCAGTTTCTCTCTGGCTCTCCTCTCCATATCAATGTATGGTATATTGGAATGAAGTTTATAAAGTATTGTGTAAGTGGAATTACATGTGACAAATACACATATTGTATATATATTATGTAATAACATCCTATATACCTTTCGAGAAACCCAATTTATAATTCAAGGGTTTATAGGATTTTGTCAATATTGTATGTAATGTTGTGTGTGTATATACATGCATATACGTACACATAAACATATGCATACATATACACATATATACTCACAGACATAAATATATGTATATATCTATATATTCAACGTTACCCTTTAGTTAACTAAAATTTAATTTAGTTAACTAAAATAATTGGTCTCTGTGTATTTTATTTTCAATTTACTCACACTCATTACTGAAGTAAAAAGGAGCCATTTGTCTATAACTAGGCAATGGGTCAATGGATCCATACTTAACAAAGAACTATTGAACACCACTGCTTTGGGGCTGGAAATGTTTGCAGTAATCAGTTCTTTGGTTTAAGACACAAGAAGAGGATTTTAACTGGCAGCTGAGTGATCACTAAGGGAGCCAAGCAATATCTACAAGTATTATTATGAACTCCTTATCTAGAAATAATTCCTGAAGGAGAAAAACAACCAACCAACCAACCAAGTAAACAGACACCTTGACGTGAGCCATGAGAAATTCTGCAAAAAGAAACAAATGAAACAAGTACAGAGCAAGATGATGAGTGTAAAACTAGTGCATGAGCAACGTAAATACTAGTAAACACCTGTTTTGCATTGGATCAAAATTGTTGAAACGTGCTATGGGAAACTAGTGATGAAATTGAGACGATTCATGTTTGTTTCGTGTTCTATGATGAAAGTGAGCTTACGGAGTTTAAATATGATAGAATTTCTGGGAAAATAAAGATACAACTGTAGAATTAAATTTTGTCTTTGGAGAAATAAAATCTAAAATGGATACCAAAGAGAGAATTAAACTAGTGATGTGAAGAATAAACTTGAGAAAGCTCTTCCCAGAATTTATTGGGCCAAAAAAATGAAAGGAGCAGTGGAAAAAATAGAGAGATATGTATATATATGTTGAAGAGACAACATCAGGATAATAATTATATTTATGAAGATGAGACCAATGAAAAATAAATAAAATAAAAATGATGCCAATATATTATAATTACAGATGATGGCAAAATGAGTATTTTGTTTTAGAAAGTGGAAAAGAAAAAAATAATATAAATTTCTCTATTTTCCTATGCTAACTTTTTTTTGTTGTTAAATTTATTGGGGTGACATTGGTTAGTAAAAATTACTAACCAATGGGTTCCAAGTGTACAATTCTAAAGTGCATTGTCCGTGTGGTGTGTTAGGCGTTCATCGCCCAGAGTCAGTTCTCCTTCCATCGCCATGTATTTGAGACCCCATCCCTTCTCTCCCACCCCTCTCCCCACATCCCCTCAGATAACCACTAACCACTATTGATTGTGTCCATGAGTTTTTGTTTCTTTGTTGCTTTCAGCTTTGTGTCCCGTGTATGAGCAAAGTCATATAGTTCTTGTTTTTTCCTGTCTGGCTTATATTGCTTTGCATGATGATATCAAGGTCCATCCAAGTTGTCATAAATGGCCCCATTTCATCTTTTTTTTATGGCTGAATCATACTCCATTGAGTATATGTACACAGCTTCTTTATCCAGACCTCTAGCAAGAGGCATTTTGGCTGTTTCCATGATTCGGCCACTGTGAATAGTGCTGCAATGAACATGGGGTACATATATCTTTGCAGACTAAAGTTTTCAAATTTTGGAGGTAGATACCCAGAAGGGGGATTGCCAGGTCATATGGTATCTCCATTCTTAGTTTTTTGAGGAAACTCCATACTGTCCTCCATATGCTAACATTTTTTATGTTATTAAAAAAACAGGTTCAAATGCATTCTTTAAAACTAGCTTAAATTAGAAGTAAAAACAAAGTATACATATACCATCATTTTTACAAATAAATAAAGAAAATAAAGTCACCTAAAGATAACAGAAAACAAAGGATAGATTACAAGTCAGAGGCTGTTAGAAGATTTATTAAGAAAATGACACACAACCATTACACACACATTTTTGGTTATAAATGCATGTATTTGTATGAGGAGGGTTGTGCGTGGGGGGGGTGTGTATGGACATTTAATAAAAGAAAAAATCTTTACAGCCAACAAAAGAGGCAAAATCCTTGAGACAGAATTGATTCCAACTCAACAGATGTACCAATAGGCAAGATACTGAAGCTATGGTATCTTTTATTTTATGCATTCATTCAATAAATATTAATACAATGTCTGCCAATTACCTGACACTGCTCTGGTACTGAACATGAGAAGAGGAAATTCAGAGATCGTGACCCTAAAGTGAAAGATAAGTGAGCAGATCATTAAATACCACATGGAAAGGCCAAGAGCTTCTCAAGAGCTGGGAGACAAGGGAAAGTTATCTCATTTGTAGTGAAGTAGGTGAGTGGGCCAACAGTCCAGATGTCCCTTCAGAAGAGCCCGAATTACTGTTGGGGACCACCTTTGTTTCTGCAAAGCACAGTTTTTTCTATCAAATATTCCAATAGCTCTAAAAAATTATAATACTAAGTTATAAAAATTAAAAGTATAAAAATTAAAATGATCATTTACTGAGGAAAAAGATTGAAAAATTAGCAAAGGCTCCATCTAGAAAAATTCTGCTTTTGTATATTTTTCTTATACAAAGTCATAAAACTGCTAAAACAAAGGGATTTCAGTTCAGGAAAACACACTCCCATTGCAATGGCTTCTCTTGCCTGTATTGGAAAGCTGTCGAGTTTACAGTTAACTGACCTTATGGAGAAAAGGCAAATGAAATTGTTCATAGGAACTTTCATTAATTTTTTGCCTTCTTGAAATTGTGGATGCACAAACTATGAAGTAACTTGCAATGCGATAAGGATGCATCATTGATATAATACAACTATTTTTAAAAGTGTCTGGGAAAGTTTCTGACTTTGAAGTTAGAGCAGAAAACAGTCCACACAAGACTACTTTTACTTCTGCCACCAACTGCTAGCTCAGGGGTTTCTAGAAACACTCTGGAGTTTGATAACTTCCTAGAAGGGCTTGTAGACTTCACTGAAAGAGGCTTTACCCGGGATTGTGACAAGGGTAAAGATGAAAACAAGCCAGGGAAGACACGCCCTGGGCAGAGCCCTGGAGAGTGCCAAACACAGGGCTCCCAGCCACCTTCGCCCCACGCAGCAGTAGCACAGAGTGATGCCAGCCCGTGAATCTCTCTTGATTCCTGTGGGCTGGAGGTTTAATACTGCTGTACCGGGTAGCCATGTGTGGTTACCCACAAGGCTGCTCTCCATCTCTAGCTCCTCCAGAGGTGGACTTGTACCACAGGACCCAGAGCCCCAGCCGGCCTCCCGCTGTTGCTGTGGCTCACAGCCTTCCCTCGAGAGCTCCCTGCTACTACCTGGCAGGCCCAAGGGACCAGGGCAGACAAAGACATTCCAGTCAGGCATGACATCCAAGGGCTTAGAGATGACCTCCCAGAAGCCAAGAGCAAAGCACAGACTTCTTTGGTGCAAGATTAAATTCTTGACTACACATCTATTTCCATTTAAGTAATCAAAATAACGTTTACGTGGAAAATGGATCTTAGAAAGCAAGCTGTCCACAAGGCGGCTAGTTGAAATGTAACTTTTAGGGATTAGTTTGCTTTGTATTCAGAAGATTCTCAGAAGAGATTAAATCGTCATTACCAGCATGTGACACAGAAAAATATCTTTGAAATAGGACTTGCAGCATCAATTACCATGGAAATGAAAGAATATGAACCCTAGAAATAAACCCAGCTTCAAGGAATTATTTCATAGTGAAGGCTCAATGCATACCAAACTGATCCCTTTTTGAAAATTCTGGAGTAGAAATGTACTTAAAGCATTATTTTAAAGGTACTCTAAAATTAAAGTGGCCAACTTTAAATTATCAGCTTTTAAAAATAGTTCTCCTTCTGGGACCTAATAAGTCAAGTTGTTCTTTTTCTTTTTCTTCTTTTTTCTCCATCAGAGGGAAATGGTATTTCATGACTGAGCTGTAAACCATTAACTGTGTAGTGCTATAATCGAAACGCGGACATAGTATGAACCATAGAGTTGAGACCAGCATCACTTTAACCCTTTAGCTGCCACACTGGAACTACGACCAAGATGTTATGCAATACTTTGGCAGGTGAGGACACACCCTGAGACACCCTGGCTGTACATAAACGTTCTGTGTACTCACACAGGTATTCACAACAAATCCCCCAGGCTTTCTTCGGACTTCAAAATGGGCCTTAGCAGTGACTCAAATGTGCTTCCTTCTCGTATATTTAGTGGTGATCAATGCAGAGTGTTAAAAGAACGGCAACTATCAAGCTATAAGACATGCAACCAGCCATTACAGCATGAGCCTAACATGGCAGCCTCCAACTGTCCTACTAAATGCCACACTCACACTAGACACAGGTGGCCTTCCATCTACCCTTACACTATGGACAGGTGGGATTTTATTTCTACCTCATTGTTTTTTCATTCAACTTCTATTTTAGTTTCTTCTCTCTCCTTCTCTGTGATCACCACGCTGTAAGCCCTTTTGAAGGTGACCATGAATTAATCATCTATGCATTTTCCACAGGGGAGAACAGATCTGCATAAACATCCATAAATAATGTTCCTAAAATATTATTTATTTAACAAACCTATAATAAGGCTGTTAAATTGTATTTTCTTCTAATTTTTTTGCCTGGTGAAATTTTTGGGGTGATTTGACATCTTGTTCTGGTTGTGCCATCAGAGATTCCACTCCTTGTTACAGTCCACACTCTCACACTCTTTGTGGTCACCAAGTAAGTGCCCAATGGCATCAGCAGAAAGTGTCCAAATGTTATGCCTCTTGTCCAGTAAGTGACTTTTACGTACTTTCCTATCAAAAGAGAAGAAAGGATCAGGTGGCAAAATGATCTCTGGAGCCCTGTACTCTAACCTGCAGAGAACACGCATTTCAGAAGTGCGACACCGCTAGCATCTGCTCAGTCGCCAGCCAGGGCTGGCCGGCGTGCTGCCGAGTCCTCTCCTGCCACGGGCGCCCGGTGTGGCGGCGGGACAACGGGCCCCCGTGCTGGCAGGTCACCGCAGGGTCACGGACGGCGGCGACACGGGGGAGGGCGGGGTGCCACGTCCTCCGGGACGCCGCCGCCACGTGCCCACGTGCCTCGCCACCGCAGCGCGGTCATCCCATTCCAGGGGGCGAGCGAGGACGCAGGAGGAGGGGAGAGGAGAGGCTCTACATCGATGGAAAATGACGTGAGGGGCAGATGGTGGGCACCTGCTCGTCTTCTTTTACCTGGAACGGTCAAGGTGGCCATTTGCTACTGAGTCGCCTTCCCTGGCTGAGGCCACGCACGTCACAGCGGGCGGTTTTCATCCGTTAGGCGCCTGCACTGTCATCCCTCACATGATGGCTAGAGAGAAAGCGCCGGCACCCTTACACAACTGTGCTGAGGTCGGAGGCACAACAAAACGGACGCCATTCACTGAACACGTCATTCGCCATTAAGAAAATGAGGGACAGACTCAACACTTCGAATGGAATCGCCAGAAGTTCGGTGAATGCTTGCTTTACACAGACAGGTGGTGAGTAGTGCACGCCATGCTGAGGACTGGAGAGTCAAAACTGTGCTGCGTGACGTCACGGGCACCCGCCTACACAAGTGGAGAATCAAAACTGTGCTGTGTGACGTCACGGGCACCCGCCTACAAAAGCAGCGCCACGGAAGGCTGGGGTGTTTTATTTCCTCTGACTCCATCCTGACGTCATTTGTCCTCGAATGTGAAATAAAATATTTAATTATAAAAGCAGAATTTCAGTTGGGTCATGTCCCAAAAATGCTTTCTCAATTTTACAGGGTTAGTGACATTTTAACTTTGAATACCTTCTGTATGACTCCCATTGTTTTATGCACACTGATTTTTCATTTCGCAGGTTGGTTAATCATCGCAGATCCTTCTGTTTTAATCATTGTGATGCTCCTTCATGATGACTTGTTTTCTCACGTGGCTACTAAACTGTAGTTCTTCACTCATTTTTAAACGAAGATCGTTGTTCTCAGGGAAGGACACAAGTTGTGAGTATGATACTGCTTCTCCCAGAACCAAGTGGTCCCAAGGAGACAGATCTAGTTATCATAATACTTTCTTAGTTTGAAATGTCTTTATCATCTGAGCAGAGTAAATTCTGTGCTCACCCTCAAATGGTACAGGGTTGAGATGTGGATGTTTTATAATTTTTTTTTTTAATTTCTATTTTAAAATTTTGTTAGAAGAAAAGCTTTCTTGCAATTTCCCTGGACAAAGGTCTGGTTGGAATAGACAGTTTTCTCACCCACGTTTTTATTGTTATTTGTCATAGAAAAATTTGACACTGTGGTTTATCTGCTTTCTTGACAGTTTCTCTATGTTCCTGTTGCTAATAATAACTAACTACTGAAATTGAGAGATCTCACCCTGACTAGCACAAAATCTTCCTTCAAAAAGTTCATAAAACAATCCAAAAGTCCTTTGGAATTTATATTTTTATCATTAGTTATATACTCGATCTCTTTAGCTAATCAAGATGTATGAGAAAATCTAGTTGATACAGTATGAGAGCAAATGATTAGGTGAGAAAACGAAATTAAGAATGATTTATATAAATGATAAATAAGAACTTAAAAATAAATTTTAAAATAGTGAAAGAAAATGTCCTTTTTGCTTTCTGAAGCTTAAGTAAGATATCATGACTGATGTGCTATAAAAATATCTTAAAGGAAGTTAGATATTAGGAATACAATTAAGAAACTAACATTTGGAGAAAATAGTATTATACTGACATGTGTCCCTGAATATTCCTTGAATGTTATTGAAAATCAATGCAAATAGTATTATCATTAACTTTATGGAAGAAAGAAAATAAATGTCTTCAAACCTGGATTAATCAACTAAAGCCACCCTGATCACATCTAATATACTTTTCCCTCTGTAAGAGTTCATTTCCCAGAATCTTGTGACTCTAAACACATGCTGTAATTTAATGGATATACAAAGTTCTTCTCATATCAATCTAGTACAATTGGGTATATTATTGCTGACATTTACAAAGTGCATTAAACTGGGGTAAAATGCGAATGTGTTCTTAAGAGAAAGAGTAAATAATGTTCTTCCAGAAGATTTTATGTAAACTGAGCTCAGAAATAGAAAATAGCGATGATATACCCACGTTCCTCTGCCCCTTTAACTACATAAATTACTGGTGACTGAGTGCAATTGAATCTGATTATGCAAGGACTGCAGTTCTTCCTCCCTAGCATCCTCTTGAGCAGGATCAAGTAGCCACAGACATTGCCAAGTGCATTGAAGAATATTCTGGAGTAAACTACAATAAAACACTGTGAAGAGGCCAAATTACCTGTAAGCATTTGGCATAAAACAGAAAATGCCCTTTAAAATTAAATTATGCAACCACTGAAGACACAGCAACAACAGCAAAAAAATGCTCTAAAGAGTCATAGGAAGGGTTATTGGGGTGTGAGTATTAGTTCATTTGCACAGCTTACTGCAGTTTGGATTTTGTCACAGTAGTGTGATAAGAGCAGCTGGAATATCTCAAAAGAAAACTATTTTCTGCTACTAATGAACAGTGTTTAATTGATTAATGATTTGTGGTGCCCAATAAGACAGACAGGCAGGCAGAGAGAGAGAGAGAGAGACAGACAGACAGAGACACAGACACAGACACACAGAGACAGAGATTAATTTGAAGACAGAAAGAAAAAAAAAACCTGGTGGCTTGTCACTGTTCAGATATTGACTTCTGACTTGTTGTTTATTGGTAAGTGGTAAGTTGAAGATTCTGAAAATCATACTGTGCCAAGAGTCTGATGAAGAACCTTTTATTTTAATCCCCAGGAGACTAAATTTAGAGGTAATTTAGCCCAAATAGTTTGAGTTGTTCAAAATTACAGGTAGCTGGTGACACAGCTGGGACAGAACCCATGTCTCCTACTTTTCCCTACATTCATACATCCTAGAGAAAATTTTAAAATAATGATAATAGGTCTCAAAAATGATCATCAATGGTGCAAAAAATTGACAGACAGAAAAATCCAAATCCTCAAATGACAAATAAATGACATACAGAAACCTTTCCCCAAAGTTTAGCATAGAATGCTTAAAAAGGTGATTTTCTTAGAAACAAAACATGGTTTCATAATACAGTGACTTACTCTGACATTGTGAAAAGAAATCCATTTCTAATGTGCCTGAATTTGCTTATGCAGTGGTTCTATGCCACCACCATGGTCCATTTTATTGAGCTTTTTGCATGCAGAGCGAAAATTCTGAATTCTCATTTACTTGAGGCTAAAAATTAATGACTTAGGTTCATTTGCAGAGCAGCCTAGAGAGGTCAGAAATTGAAATCTTTATTTAGGATACTGATTTCTTTCCCTTCCATGTTTCAAAAGGCAGTAGCATACCTTCATCTATTTTCTCTCTATGGGTTAGGAATGACAGTTCAATAGCAATGGAAATACTATAGAGCTACATTGTGAAGTTGAGTTCTTTTTCCTTAAATCTCTCTCCTAGCCATATTCCTCAACAACAAACCTTTCCTTTTGCTTCCATTACCATTGTTTCCTAACTTAATAGTAGGCGTTTCAAGTGCCTTTGTCCCTAGAACTGTGATATATTCAGTAATCCCTCCAACAGTTATAAATGACAAAGGAAAAACATTGCTGGAATATTTGAAGTGTAAATTATAAATATGTAGTCGTTACAGAAATACAATCCCAAACAAATGTATGAATAAAGAAAGAAAAACACAGTGACTTTTAGAATATGAATTTTGCTACATTATAAACTGAAAAGAAATCTACAGTCTGCATACGTTTATTTTATTTCTCAAACTGTTTTTATGTATCTGCTAAGAATACTGTTAGGAATGTGTCTATAGCCTTGAAACTCAGGAAGGTCATTGTGTGAAGTGTATCAAGATCCTGGCATCTATAGCCACACTCTGAGTAAGGGAGCAGGCTCTTTGCAAGATAAGGACTTCCAAATCTTTATCCTGAAAGAAATACGACAAGGGACATGCTACTTAAAGTCACTATTCCTTGTTGGGTCTTCCCCGGGGGCCCCATCCAGTCCCTCCACGAGCCCTTGGCTGGAGTATTTTTGAGTTCCCTGCAGCCCTTGCCCTGTGACGGCGGGAAAGCCCCTGACGCCTACTGGAGACTGGTTCGCCATGTCCACAGCGGTGTCACCACTGATCTTCGAAGAGGTTATCTCCTAAATGAGAATTCCAAGCAGGAGGAGGTACAAAATAATGATCTGAATGCAAAAGCTTTTAAGGTCTGCTCCTTCTATCAAAACTGAAGAACATACTAGCGCCCTGGCAGCAAGTGTTTGTAAGAGTCTTCCGTGCCAGTCGTTGAGGAAAGGAGCAGGTGGCGAGAGGCAGTGCGTGCTTCCTCCGTGTTCAAGGGGGAGCACAGCGCAGGCACGCTGCTGGCCTCAGTACCCAGCCTTGTGAGACAACTGGCTGCGGGCAGCACGTAAACCACAGGTATGAATAATACCTGAAAGGCATCGCCTAGGAAACGTCAACCCATCTTATTTGTTTTTCTCATTTATTTTTATTTTTCAACTGCATTTGACATACAGTATTATATTGGCTTCAGGTGTACAGCATAATGATGAGACATTAATATAACTTAGAAAATCCTTATTCCGATACATCTGGTTCCCCTCTGACACCATACATAGTTACTACAGTGCTATTGATTGTGTGCCCTGTGCTGCACTGTACCTCCCTGTCACTGTTTTGTGACTATGAATTTGGACTTCTTGATCTCTTTTTCTTCTTCACCCTCTCCTCCAGCTCTCCTCTCATCATCCCATCTGACGTCACCCATAGATATCGCGACATTATTGACCATATTCCCAAGTTGTATCCTATATCCCCATAACTATTATTTTCTGGCCACCAAACTGAACATCCCAATCTCTTCCTTTTATTTCACCCCTCCCCCAACATTAACCACTTCTAGATTTTATCTTCTAAACCTTTACTTCCCAGATCATAGAGTCCAATAAGCACACTCGAAAGACATCCAAGTTTTTATGTAAGTAAATAAAGTTTTGGAATTTAAAGCAAGTTCATTTGTGTGTTCTCTTTGAAAAAGTTGCATTTTGAAGAAATTATCTTCTGAACAAATGAACTTTATAGGAAATGACTATGTGTCAATCATTGTTCCTGAATTCTTGATAGGAATATTTGTGAATGTAATGCATGGGGGTGTCTTATAGGAAAAACAATTGACTGTAATGTATTTCAGAAAACCCAAAGTAGCATTGGATTTCTTAACATCAAGGGTGAGACTATATATACCCAAAGTTGTAAACCTTTTGTCTGTTAGCTTCTTGCACATGGATCAAAGTTTATTGATTAATCTTTGTCATTAGTCCTGCAATGGGTTGTTCTCCCTTTCATTTCCAAAATTAATTTATTTTTCTTAGGTTTCCATTTCATCATCATTACAGATTCATTTTAACACAATAGTTCATTTGATCTATCTAATACTCTATTGATACTTGTATAATATTAGAATTTTTGCCTGTGGCTCAAATTATGTGTAGACTTTTTTTGTTTAAGTGTATAAACTCTCATAAAGATACATGATGCTTATAAGTTTATAAACTTGATTAAATTCAAATCAAGTAAGTTTAACATTACCTTAGAAATCCTAAGCTTACATTCAGAGTCTGTGAAAACAGAGCTCAGACGGTGTCGGCACTTATTAGTATAGATTTTTAAATTAGCAGGTGTCATTTTGATTTGCGCACTGAATACTGAATACTTCCTTGGATGTTCCTTGACTGAAACCACATAAAAATCTGGTCTGATACTCTGGAGATACTGCTATTAAGTGTGTGTGTGTGAGAGAGAGAGAGGGAGAGAGAGAGAGAGAGATTAATTTTCATATTTACCTCTGTAAGACAAAATACCTCTACCCAGATTCCTTTGTCGCATAGAAGGACACACACTCACCTGAGAGAGGCCCGAAGGACTGAGCAGCTGTGCTTCCCCGTCTCCCAGGACACGTCGTTACTCCTCTGTCACGGGCACTAGGAGAGGGGCGGGCTTACCAACCAACTTCCCAAGTATTCGAAAGCTCTTCCTACAGGAATGAAGAGAGAAGGAAAAGATGAGAACAAAAATCATTCCTCCTACATGGGGTGTATGCTGTTGAAGTAGCTTCTAGAAACTATTGTAATACTTGAGCCTGACTGATTACCAAACCCCTGCGCTTCTCATTCTACTGGAACCATCTTACTAGGAACGTCAGGAGTTGTTACAACCACCAACTGGACTCTCAGATTCTGTCCTTCCAAGAGCATACAGTGAGACGGTGCTGCATAAACCACGTTTGTTGGAATCTAAAATCCCTCATATATGTCTTTTTTCACCTTAAACACAGAGTACATTGACTTTAAATATGAGAATAAGAAGTATCCTACAAGGTTATTCATCTTTGCCCTTGAACTTGAGATTACTATCGACACAGTGGAGGGGTTTCCCGTTGATAGAAAGCAGCGTATACGAGACTCAGTCCAGTTGTCCCAGTGAAACTTTATAGATGGAAAAGGTTCACATTGAAATCATATGGAAAATATTTCAGTGGAAGGACACAAAATACTAGAAGAAAAAATAGATCACACTAAAAAACCTGCACCTAGCAATCAGCAAATATTAGGAAGCAGGATAGAACTGAGGAGCGTATTTTATTATATTTTTTCAAATGTGGTCAGTTAATCTGTACAAGGGAAGTTGTTCTTCATTTTGTACAAGTGGCTTCTTTGTCAGCTCTTTTTTTAGCTTGTTCTTAATTCATTTCAGTAATGTCCATTATGAGGAAAGAAAATTAAAAGGCCTATATTATTGCAAAGGTTTGACATTCATTAAATCATATTTTTGAAAATATGCCATGTTTATTCATTAATACAAGCGTTAGCATGGCAAACTCAGACGTCTTCTCAGTAGGATTTTTGACCTTAAAACCTGTAAAGAATAACTACCCTGGTATCTGTTCAAACATTTGCATATAAATACTAGCTTTCCTAATGAGTGTCTAGCTTTTCAAAATAACAATGCAATTATGTCAGCTGCATAAATGTAAAGTGGAAACTTTTTACAAGTATGATTGAGAAAGATTTACAAATAATGTTTACTCACTGGTTGATTACTAGGAAGGAAATTATGATTTTTACCCATAATTTATGTGATGAAAATAAAGGCTTAAAATTTATTTAACTAGAAACTAGATGTTGAAAAGAATGTTAAAATTAAGCTGAGTAAGAAAGAATTGAAAATGAAGCTAGAGAAGAAAATACCATGTGCTTTTGTCTGATAATTGTTCTCGGCAAGAGTCACAGGACAGGTAGCATCTCAGTAACAGAGAGGAGAGGACAGTAATTTCAAAAAGTTTGGTAATGGAACCTTAGGTTTGTTTCACCAAGGGCAAGAATTTCCCCCTAAAGTAAGGAAACCGGAAGTAAAAAATGGTCAAGTGCCTAACTCAAAGTCAAGGAGCTAGTTAGTAGCAGAACCAAGATTACAGTTAGTTCCTGTTGCCGGCGCTGGTCAGCAATGTCCCCACACAGGCTACCTCATCCGAGGGAGCACGCGCAAGCGCCTCTCCGCTGGTGGCTGGTAACGGTCATGCCCAACGGACGGTTACACCTGACCGAGCACACGTCTAAACCATGGGTGCACCACGAAGCTTTCCCTGGATACCCTCGAGGATCTCAGGGTTCTGGCTTGAGGGTCACTTACTGAATGACTCCGTTTTCTATTATATTACAAAGGTTAGTACACCAGAATTTCTACGTCAGCGAGGCCTGAGGTCCATGATCCACGGCAACTTACACCATAGTGAGAAAGCGGCCATCGGACGCATTACCTGACGTCTACTCCTACAGGAGGGGCGTTGCTGGGGATTCTCAGGGAAGTAAATAATCCCCACCAGCCAGCTTCTGGATGCCGGCTCTTCCCACTAGTTGAGATTTGAGGTCAGCGGGGGCTAGAGATTCTATCAGTCTGCTGCTGCCCTTGTGTATGCTACCCTTGTTATCTCTTTCATCTCTGAAGCTCCTTCTGACACACACGCGCGTGCGCGCACACACACACACACACACACACACACACACACAGAGTCTTTTGCAGAATTTGTGTTTCCATTTCTTGGGTCAAGGCCCTCTCTTCCCTCTCTCTCTCTCTCTCACTGTCTGTGTGAGGAGTCTGCAATTTTTCTCCTAGTTGCTTTTCAAGGATGTGTGAATGCTGCACATAGTCTGGCACAGGATCAGCAGCAAAGCTACTTCCTTGTCAGCTTGTTCACGATGATTGATCTCATGGCGAACTTTCTTTCATCAGCCTGAGAGGAGGATCATTTGGCTGATTTATGATTATGGCTCATCACCTTGGAAGTTTCCTTAAAAGACCTTTCTGCGTGACATGTAATCTCTATTAGCAAATATATTTTACATGACATCTGCACTTGGCGACTTACCTGGAATATAAACTGCTTGAGGATTTTAGTTAATGTTCTACATTACACAAATTGCTGTTTTAGCATTTATGACTTGGTCATAGTTTTGTACCTTCAGTGCTTTTGGCAATCTTAGGTGATGTGGGGTGAGCACCTTGATTTTCTGAAACAGTTAGTAGAAATCTGTTGCATATTGTTTTTAATGTCTTCCACATGGGTAGAATGTATCTAAAATGATGTAAAAAATGAGACTCTATAGAAATGAGATAAATAGTGTAAATTACATGATCTTAAGATAAATATTTCATCTCCCTCATGTAACATCCATTCTAACAAAGGTATTCTATCAATTAAATAGCTTAATATCTATATTATATTATATAGTTTCATGTAAAGTGTTACTTAACTAGACAAACTGGATTTCATCAAATTTAAAAAATGCCATTATTTGGAAAACCATGTTAAAAAAGATGATATTTGTAATATTACTTAATTTATAGTTTCACTTTAAAAACACTATAAACTATATTAATGATCAGCCTTTTAAAATTTAATATAGCATACAAATTATAGTTGATATATTTATTTTGACCTTCGTAAAACTCAGGAACAATTTACTTAGTATGAGCCAATTTTTTTGCTTCTCACATAGCATCCTCTCTGCGTAATTGCATCTGCTGGTGGTTTGCAGAGCAGGTGCATTTATTTATACAGGTTCATTACATACGTTTGCGCTCATCTGTACCACTCTGTGAACTGAAAGCTCGTAACTGTACAGTCTTTGTACCCTGAACCTGAGAGTACATGAAGGATTGTACTATCCAAAATGCACGGCTTCCAATTTATGCTTTCTTTGTACCCCACCGATAGGACTTAATTTAGAATAATTTCCTCCAAACTTAAATGTGTCCTACCACACATGCATTCTTATTTCTTGCTTAATTGCTATTCAGGCAGATTCATGTCCCAAAGATGAAAGGTGAAGTAAGCGTCAGGCATCACCAGTTTTGGCCAATGGCAAAAATCCATGGTCATGAGGTGGAGGAACCCCTGTCTCAAGTTCGAATTCATTCAAGCAGCGCTATGTGGGCGCCTGGTAAACACGGGGCGGGCACCCTGAAGTACCCGCGACTCCCGACCTAATTTCAGATGGTACTGCTCTTGGAAACAGCCACCGCGTTTAGGTAGTCGCCCATTTCTTTCGTGCCTCCCTGACTCTGGTGACGGGAAATCTTTGAATCCGAGTCGCTGATAGTCTTTCGTGAGTTTACTCTCTTCTTGTGTGATGCCGTGGGGAGGTGTGTGGACATGATGAAAAGATCTTTGAATGGATTTGCTGGCCAGCCTTCATTTGATGTTAGATATTACATCCTTGCTTACTCTTAAAAGGAAGACATCTATAAAATAAAACATCTATTCTGAATATCATTCACCTTTTTTATTTTTTTAAGAATGATCCAAACAGACACAAAAAGTCAAAATCATTGTCATGATCCTTTCAGAATGATGTAATTCAGATAAGCTATCTATAAAACTTGGTCGTTTTTTTTACAGCAACACCATTTTCCAAACTGAAAACCCATTCTGAGTTTTATTAAGAATTTCTCAGGTCACCAATGAAGGTGGAAGTGTCCGTGAGGCTCGTATGCACGGCTCCCTCTGAGGAGAGGAGGGAAGGGCCTTCGAGGAAGGGGCTGCCGGCAGTGCTGGATCTCGGCTCCGTTCTGAGTCTTTATTATTAGACGGGGATTCGGACTGCTGCTTTGCACTTCTGGTTTGATAGTTTGAAATTATGTTTTGTCCTTTGTGTGTGTGTGTGCATGCGTGATTGTGAGTATACACATATATATTCATATATGTACATAAATGTATGTGTACATACAAGGGTTGTCGGAAAAAATCCAGCCATGTAAGATAAAAAATAAAGGCATTTATGGCTGGATTTTTTTCTAGACAGCCCTTGTATATATCTGAGTATATGTATTACATATATATATATATGTATATATACATGTGTGTATATACACACAGAGAGAATACATATGTAGTATATGTGTATGCATGTGTGTGTCTATTATCTATCTCTATCATCTATCTACTTACCTACCTATCACTTGTCGATCTCTATGTAATGTCAGTGTAACTATGATGCACAAGAATTGCTATTACACTTGGCTCAGGAGATGATTCTGACAGCAGCCACATCTCACACGTGCAGAGCAGACTGCAAACCACACTTCCATTTACAAACCTTTCTCCTTGAGTTTGGTGCTTCATTTATGACCCAGCTGCTCTGCTGGGAAACTGTGAAGAGCAGTGAACTGTATCCAGAACAATCAGAAGCCAAATCAGAACAGCAATAGTACGATGCCAGGCTCTGTTGGTATTCAAGTGTTTTGCCCGTTGTTTCATTTAATCTATATATGAATAATTCTTTCAGGAGACATCATAGCTATCTGGTCATCCTATTTGATTTGGCCAGATACTTCCTAGATACCTTTCATTCAGCAATGTTGAGTTAGTATAACCAGGTTGATATCTGCCTTTCCAGTAATTCTAATCAAGTAAGAAGATACACATAGTTCATCCCTCTGTTGCCAAAGGTACACCCTTGATCTGATGGGCAACTTGAACCTGAAATAGTTCTCCAAAGCCATGGATGAAGTTGCATCATTTACACAAAATTGCATGTCCTGCCATCAAGGCATATATATTTTTTTAACATGACCTGCTCTTCACAACTTAAAACATGAATCAAAATTTCTTTCTGTCCTGAAGCTGTCTAGAGTTATTCAAAATTATTACTGAAGCAAAGGTGATTTCAAACTAATTGTCCTTACATTTTGGTCTGACCTTCAATCATCACATAGAAGAATTTCAAAGACAATTTACATTATATATTCAAAGTTAAAGTATTTTTAAGAAGTCTACTTATTTAGGAAATTTTACATATGAAAGTTTTGCAAAAAGAAAAATGATTACTTGTATTTAACTAATTTATCTTGTGATTTCTTGAAAAGAAGTGACCACAACACTCATAAATTAGTGAGCAGTTTGGTATAAATCTACACGTTGTACAGACTGGGCAACATATATATATATCTGTGTTTATTCAGAATCAGAGAATTATTACTTAGATGTTCAATTAAATAAAATTTTAATAATTTAACTATGAATACTTAATAAGAATTAAATTTCCACACTTAATAATTTAAACTATTACTTTTGTAACTTCTATTAATCATTAATAATTCATTGAATAAAATATTCTTAATATGTAACTCAGAAAATTTAAATAGTGCTCAAAACTAAGGAGGATATTAGATAGGAAATATTGCACACAATTTCACAAGCATAGATTTAAGGACTGTGAATTAGCATCTGCCTTTTAGAAATAAGAGAAACATGTACTAACATGCTTCTTACTGTCCTGATTTAACTTGGTCTATGAAAGTTTATCACACTTAAAATTCAGTAAAACATTTGTCTCTGAAAAGACTTGTGTACATTACGTCTTTCCCTTAGTTAAAGGAAAGACAGGTGAAAATGAGTTAAATGTCTTTTCTTACTGCAATTAGAATGAATTTTCAGCAATGAAATAGGCTGCACACACACTAATTTTATACTGATTTTTAAGTATTAACCATGTTTCTGCTATTATAAGGATAGTTGAACTGTATTTGGATGAATATACCTAATGCAGGGTGGTCTTCTAAAGTATCCCTAACTAGGGTCTTCTAAAAAATATATCAGAAGATTATAAGGCAAAGGTAATCATTTTAAATTGAATTTATGTATGACAATGAAATTTTCCTTATAAAATACATTATCTGTGTGCATTAACTTTAAATTCCTACCGTAAATCCTAAAATTAAAAATTAGCCTTAAGATTAAAAGGCAGAGACAAAAAGAAATATCTTGACTAATACAAATTATGGAACAAGAATCAAGTGTTTATATCTTTGTGCTTTAAATCAAATTTTCAACGTGTTAAAAAAAAATCCTAAAGATTCTTTTCAGCTTTCTAGATATATACTGCTATCTTTAATCACCCAATCCTCAATTATCCCAGTTCTGCCTGCACTGGCCTGCCTTATGTTAAACCTAGCCTTCCATGTTTCAATTGTTTATAATTTTACAGAATTTTATTATGTCTGCGGCTCTTTTCTTCCTCAGTAATCACTTATGTTCTGTGTAGGCAAGAACCAAACCTTTTATGTTGGTTTTGTGGTGAGAAATTTCATTTTCTAAAACCAACATCCAAGTGAATTGATTAAAAGCCTAATATCTGAAATATCAATCAAAAGGTTGGTGGTGAGGTTACCTGAGTGTGATCATCCCTTCAGTGATCTAGTCAATTCTATATTTTTATCAGTCTCATTGTCTGGTTTATATTAGTTTTACTTTAATTCATTCTAAGTTTTGATCCTGAGTGTCAGTCCTGTTTTTGGAGGATTTGTCAACCTTTTTTTTCTGAATATAAACACTGCTTTTGCAACAGAAGCCTAAGTTTGTAAGTCTGAATTTTTTTGGCTTAAGAGAGTTCTCCAAAACAAACCTGAGCTTTGTATCAAATCTTTGTAAGTGGCTATTTTATATTAAGAAACAACTATTATTTCATTGTCTGATACTGCCAGTGCATCTGCCTTTCCAAACCCTTAATTATATTCAATGGACCATCACATTACTCACAAAGAATAAAATAACGACATAATGAATATAATGTATTTTTGCTTCAGAGTCAGCAGGGTGCTACATAATAAACTGATCATCTAATTCTATAAACACATGCTTGTAGGGTGACTCAAGTCACCACTATGTAAACTTGTGTTGTTAGCTCAATGAAACAGTTGGTGTTGTAGATTAGACGAGATGAAACTTGTCTGACTGAAGAAACGGTTTTGCACTTATGCAAAGAGCAGCATATCTTTAGCTGACACGACTAATCTCGGCATACACGAATGTGAAAACGTTCTATTTCCTGATGTTACTTACAAGAACAAGTTACAGATGAGTATGTTTTGATTATTTTGATGAGGGAAAATTTATATAAAATAGCTTACCAATTAAAGGGTGTGGGACATGTATTGGTCAGAGAAAATGAACTTCAACTAAGGAAAACAACTTCATCTTTAATGAAGGTATTTTCAGCTTAAAATGTACTGTGATATTTAAGCTTCATCTTTTGTATGCATGGTCTTGAATGTAAGGGATGTGTTTTATTACTCTTGATTCTCCATTTTTTTCACTTATAATAGTCAATTGGGCTTATTTGCAAACACATATGAGTGGGTGTACCCCAATCTAAAACATGCCACTTTAGCATGTGGATTATTTTGAGCTGAAAGCAATACCCACCTGACTCAGAAGGAGTTTTCTACCTCTCCCTTACCTGCTTATAATAATTTAGATAGGTTGGATATATTTTATCTATTAGTTTCTGTTAGGTTGCTATAAAAGCTCTCTGATATTTTAGTAGAATAACAGTAGTTATGAAGTATTCTTGATATAAAATTGTAAACAGCTTTATAGAAGTCTCATAACAAATTTATGAATTTTGTTTTTATCCTTTTATACAAATGACTTAATCGACCACAGTGCCCAAAATTAAATGCCTCATTTAGTTACATGAAAATTATTTGAGGAAACTTACATTGAGCCCCAATATATTTTGACCAATCATTGCCATTGATATTATTCAAGATAATTACTGACACCACAGGAATATACTATATTGCATTTAAACATCAATTATTTTTTCATGTTACTATACCACTAAATCTAAATTCCAGCTGATAGACATTAGTAAGAATCACAAAAATTGGTTTCAGAAAGTTTTATACTGGGGAACTTTAACCACAGGAGATTTGTTTCTAAATAAATACATAGATAGCAGACAACTTTTAGTTTAATTTTCACTGGAGGCAGAGACATTTGTTTTCCAATAATTATTTATTTTTGGAATTTCTGGAGTCACATTTAAAATATATTCAATTATGAAATGTGTAGTTTATAAGGCCCAAAAATGATTGATAGAAACATTCCTCAGCTACCCAATTTTTTTTTATTATGTTTTTAATTGTGTCAACTACTTTGTAAGGTACTGATGGTTCAGAGTTGTGGACTTCTGCTTCTAATAATTTGGATCAGCTTCTTTATTAGAACTTTCACCAGACAAACAATAAAACTGCTGGGAAATACTTTGAGTGAACTAAATGCATAGAACAGTGATCAGGATAACAGAAAACTGCCCGGACAAATTCCCAGGAGAACAGAACGCTGAGTGATAGACACAACCATAGGTTACACATCATATGATGGGATTCACATGAATTAAAAAGGCCAAGAAAACTAAATAAGATATTACTTAATCACAGACTAAAATACAATTTAGGTTAATGATTACCTCTAGATGCAAGAAAAAGGATGCAGCGGGAAAATACACCTTGGCAATTTTAAGGAGCCAGCGACCACCCTCCTTGAGTGAGTTACTGAAAATGCCAATTTTTGTTTTCTTTCAACGGATCATGTACGTTTGGAAACTTTGGAATGCAGGATGGTTTACAATTTTAAAAAGGAATAAATAAAACATAAAAGAAATACAATCACAGGAATAGACAAAAATAATAAGTTTGGAAGATTTTTTGAGAAATCTAACCTTGAAGAGGAGGAGGGAGAAAAGGGTGGGGCTGCCGGAAGCATAGAGGGCAAGTGGAAACGTGAGGGGTCTTAGCTGGGAGATAATAGAGCGCAGGGGCGATGCGGCAGGGAGGGAAGAGGAGAGATGGAAGACAAGTGCCTTTTTAGGGATAAATGGGGACAGGAATCGGTGCACGGCTGGTGGTCTGGCAGGTGATGGGAGACACAGCCAACAATGAATGGAGAGGCTGGGAAGACGGATTCAGGTGCAGGTGGATGTCTAGACAACACGAAGGCATTGTGGGTAATTGCTTTTTAAAATAGACATATTAGACTAAAATATTCATTTAAACTTAATTAGGATGTCATTTATTAATTCACAAAGAAAAGTATAATTGCTAAGAGACCTGAACAACAACATGCGACCAAGACAGTCTTCATTATTCCTGTAGGAACATCTGAATAGGGATCTAAGGAATCAGCAAAACAAACACTTGTCGTCATTCCCCTAGAGATCAGAATAGAGAAACTTGGTCAGATAATTTTAATTGCTAATGATTAAGCTTAGATATCCATCCAGTTATTTTCATCTCAGTGATGGTTCTTCGAAGAAACTGGATGGTTGTGTTAAATTGGACATTGCTGAATGCATACTGCCAAATGCTCTGAATTTCACTGACATCAATTATAGGGAAAAAATGGGTTTCTAATTATACTTTAAAAATCACGGTCAGAATTTGACTCTATATCTGCTACCTGTCTAGTCTAGTAAATATTTTTAAATATGGTTATGACTTTAAGCAGATATAGTGCACTTATACTGACAAGTTCATAAGCTACCCTGAATCAAATCTATGAACACAGAAAGGTCTCACTAATGCAACCTTCTGCTCTCATAGTGCCTGCTACTTCACTTCTCACTCTGTGTATTTTATATTCTCTCTTTCCATCAAATAAAAGTGAATTAAACAGATTTCTTAATATTAATGTAATGAATACCAGGTAGTAGTCAATAGGAATGCTATGTGTTTTCTGACTTACATTTAAAACACAAATGGTGTAAATTACTGGATAAACATACAAAGAATACTCCATATTTTGTGTTATGGCTTTAAAAGCTTTTTGAAAATAAATATTGATATTGAGTAAGCATTTTCACACTGTTTTAAGTACAATTTATATTTAGGAACTTTAGGGAATCAATTCATAGAAATGGAAGAGCACCACGTAAATCAGAAAGCTAAATGAATTATGTGCAAATTGTAGAAAGCCACTGAAAATGTGAACTAGCACTGCAATTCGGATTTAGCACTTCTTCATCAGGGTGTGTAAATCGTCCCTATATGTTAACTGTACAGTAGCAGACTTTAGGCCATCCGCACTCTAGAGCTAGCAAAGTGAAGGGAGCCAAAGACTTAAGGTGCCCCAAGAACTTCTGAAGTTAAGGAGATCTTCAAAGAAATTGATCCAATATGTATGTAGTTTTCCAAGTCTATTAGTCAAGCTGCTGGTGACTAGAGGGTTATAAGTGTAAATCAAAACACTTACAAGTTAGATGTCCACCTCGGTAGGTACTGGCACAATATTTCCATCAAGTCTCATTTCATTTTTCCTTTGAATGAAGTGATTGATTGATTGCTCACAACTTGCATGACTCTGTCCTGCCCTGCGTGCGTCCCTACTCCCACACCCCACACTGGGTTTGCATCATTGACTTTCTGCCAGCCATTTGGCTGCCAGGACGCACAGTGACATTTAATGATCTTTCAACATGGCAATGTCACATTCATCACTCTTTATCACTTGTGACAGACCTAAATTCAAATGCAAACATGAAATGGAGACTGACTTCCATCCAAACGCTGACGTACTTTTAAATTGACATCTATCAACAGAGCTTGACAAGATGCATGGAAGAGAAAATAACTTGTTGCTTGTACAGTGATTAAAAATACCAGTTCTCTGACCATCCTGAGAAATCAAGGATATTCTAATTTCATGAGGCAATAGTTCTTATAAAAAGCCTTGAGGAGAAAATTATATTATCTCAACTGTCAAAACAACTAATGTCAAATATCCATATGGACTTAGGAAACATAATTTACCATTTTTAAATGACATATTTCATTTTATTCAAGTATCTAAAATATTTCAGCATGTAATCAGTATGAGCATTTTTATTAATGAGATATTTATGTTATTTTTTTACTTTTAATGAAATGTTCTGCTTTATAAATCAAATACAGTAATAACCTATATATACAGAATCCTTAAGAGATGTAGACCCTCTTCAGTTATATCATTTAGAAGGAAATAAACATCAGTATCATTACACAAAATTGCCCTCAGCTCTTGCTTCCCAAGGTGTCTTCCCTTCTAGAGGCCCTATTACACTCTATGCCATGGTTTGGTTTGTTTTTTTCTGATAAACTTTCCTAAATCTGACTTTCTCCCAATATTACAACACAAGCATACATTTCACTGACTTTAGGGGTATTAGGATGTTGGGTCTATATTTTAATACTGTTTAACAAGTAGTTATTAGAATGTATACAAAGAAAGGTAAGAAATGTATACAAGAAATTAGGGTTTTGGAGCCCCTAAGCCAATCTCTGGCGAGTAAAACTTCATTTCCTTCCTAGAAACTAAGAGACCCTTTGTTTAAAATACCTTTAATTAGGAAAATGCTTGCTATCTAACCAATTTATTTTCACTTTTTAGTTAAGAAGAAAAAAAATAATCTTCAAAATATAATGTTGACACAAAGCTAAACTTCATAAAGTCAGGCACTATTTCTTAATGGTCTACATGTCTATAGTCACATAGTCTGATATTTAATAAATAATTATGGAAATAAATTGACTAGAAGCATCATAAAATTTATTAATTTCATAGCGAAGGACAACTGGTTTTCTTATATGTCACAATATCAAGGAAATTCCTTGCTATATTATACTCAGGAAAGTATTTCTCTAAAATATGCATGTTTCTTTGATCTAATCTCCCTTTACTTTATATCTATGGCAATTTCAACATTCTGTCCTGCATTTTGGTCGCTGGCATACCTATATCATCTTTTATTCCAGTTGTCAAATGCTTCAAGAACATAGACCTATGCTTTGTATGCAAGATAAGGCCTATCACAGAATTTATCACAGTAAACATCAAGGGAGTAAAATCAGCATCTTAAAAACATTAGCCTCAATAAAAACAATGGAGAAAAACAAAGCATTAGACTCAAGAACCACAGAATTTTCCTGGTATTATACTTCCTAAATGGGACTCTGATAACACCCGCCGAGTTTCATTTTACTAGCAGGGCACTTATCACTCAGCCTGCTAGTGTTTGCTGCCTTTTCCGGAGAATGGCCTTCAGCCAAAGGGACCAAGGCGGTTACCTCTGTGGAGCGATTCCCCAGGTTCACTTCTCATGAGTGCACTACCCCAACAAGTACATGACCAGGAATTCCCACCCAACACTCTACACCCAGGGAAGCCGATCTGAGGGAAGTGGCTCTGCGGGTGGCCCTAGAAAGCAGAGTCAAAGGATGAGAAGGCCCTTCGCATATGCAGTAGTTGCCAGCTGATTGCCAGGCGTACCCCATTCCTGTTGGGAGGTGAAGAAGTTCTCTGGGACTGTGGCAATGTGAAACCGAAGATTTTCACATGTGGAAACTGGAGCAGGTGCCAGCATCAGGGGTGCGAGGAGGATGGAAGAAATGCATGGTGACTGCAGAACTAGAGGGCTAATTTCTCAAAATGACTGATTCATTTAGGAGCACACATAACAAGCTTAGGTCATCAAATCAACCACTGAAAGCCCATGTGAGAGTCAGAGACACGTCACAACATTGAAATAGACCCTCGTCTCTGGTAGCCAGCCCCCAAACACACACACACACACACACACACACACACACACACACACACACAGACAGTAGCAGGTGCCACAATGAATTCTGAGAGTGGCAGACATTCAGGGAAATCTCGCCTATTAAAGTCACTTGACAGGGAAGGAGTAGGGCTCTTCAATTTGGTATGAAAATAGCTTAGTAGATGCATTTCAGAATGTTGAATTCTCACTTTTTTCTGTACCATCTAAATCTCCAAATATGGCCCACCCTGCCTTATTAGAAGAGAAATACCCTCTTGCTGGGAGAAAAGGCAGGCAATGCAAATTTGTCAGATACCTTACAAGAAAATGTTTTCCCGCCACAAGGTGTGTCCCTTCCTTTTATGACATAATAATTAGGGTAAAATCTCAGCATAAATCTATATGTCAAGACCACCATTAGAGAAGAAAGCATCTACATAAAAGGGGCTGGTACTGACTGGTGAGTGTGCCTGAGAATGAATCCTGTGGCTCTGGCATAGGAAGTTGGATCGAAGAGTTTGTACATATTATAAGGATCCAACATGTTGGCAAGGATCCTGATGGCAAGTCTATGATGTTTTTCTGATGGCTTTTGGAAGCTTAGAAAGCAGTGGTTCACAATAAATGGAGGAGAGATGCCAGGACTACCACACAAACTGTGGTAGAATAGAGCAAAAATCTCAGAGAAATAGGTATGTTGCAATCAATTCATTAGAAAACCCATATTCCTTGAGAGGGCTCTGAGCAGCTGTCAGTTACAAGTACATAGAGGATGAACTGGGAAAAGAGATTCCAGAAGCATGGGAAATTTCAGTAGTGGCTATGTCACTGGGTTAGGACAGACAGTGGAAAATGCTATTATAGATCTTTCCTCCCTAGTAGTAATATAATAAGAGTGATATAGTCCCAGAAGAGCAGTGGCCAATTGGCATCACTTAACCATCAGAAGGAAGGTAAGTATCGTGGTAGTTGGGAGCAAGGTTAAAATGTCAATCGTGGATATGACCAACAGGTATCTGTGTGATAACTTATATGACCTGGTGTCTCTCTAAGAGCTAGATTGGTGGACAACCCACATAGTATTTCTTAATATATAATCAAAAAAGATTAAAAATGAAGGTGCTAAAGTCAACACTTTGTCCATCAATAGTTTGGGAGAGAAGGGGCAAAGTGTTGACTTTAGCACCTTCATTCTTAATCTTTTAAAATTATGTATTAGGAAATACTATGTGGGCTGTCCACCAATCTAGCTCCTGGTCTCAAATACGAGGTGATGGAAAAAGAACTAATTCTGGGTGATGAACACATAACATAACACATAGATGATGTTTTATAGAATTGTACAGCTGCGACCTAGGTAATTTTTACTAACCAACGTGACCCCCAATAAAAAAATATAACAATAAAAAAATCCAAAAAAGGAAAAGCTAACACTTTGCCCATTTTCAAGACCTGAATCAGGTCCATCTGATGGAGAGGGCCAATACCCTTTGGAAGGACCTTGTAACACTAGAAAAAGAATTAACTGTTGTGATTTTCCCAATCCTTCAAGAAACCTAGGACCATTTCCTGGGCTGACCATACACTGGGAAAGTAGACTGCCAAGTTATTTTGAGGGAACACATGGGGGTTAGAATAATTGAAGTTTTAACCCAGATCTATCTCAAAGCATGTTCATTATGCACATGGGCTCACCCTCTAGTCATTTCTTCAGATTCCACTTGTATAATTTAAACAGGTATTCTTGATTATTTACAATGTAACCTCAATGGGATAAGAGCTATTATAGTGGGAAAATCTATGTGGAAGTTTCTGAAACTGACCATTTCTCAGTGTCAAGATAACAAATTAAAACCAATATTGGATCCCCCCCATAATAACAAAAGTTGATGTCATACTCAAAGATTTAAAGGGTGTACGTATTTAGTTTTTGAGTATGGTAAACTGGATAGATATGCCAGAAAATAGGAAACTATTGCAAATTACACCTACAGTAGCTAAGATATACTTAACACCTCTTGATATAGCTATGTCCAATGAAAATATCTTCCAACAATGAAAGCAAAATAAGTAAGGTTAAAGATACACAAAAGCTGGAAGAATTCATCACCAGCAGACTTGTAAAACAAGAAATGTAAAAGGCAGTCCTTCAGGCAGATGGAAAACATCAGATGGAAATACGGTATAAAGAGAATCAGAAATGGTAATGTGTATAAAATATAAAATAAATAATATATTTTTGTTTATGAATATTTTCGCAAGATAATTTATTATTTTAAAAATCATATTAACAGTGTTTATTTTGAGTGGCAGAGTTTGCTGCTGTCTGCTGGGGGGCAGGGAGGAGGTATGTTTGACACTCCAGTGATCCCGTAAGAATCTGTTGGTATACGATATCTACCTACAACCCTTAATTGGCACCCACAGCAGCAATGACCTAATGACTAATTTAATATAGAGAGGCCTATTCAACTGGTATCAAAAAATGATCACCGAACTGGAATACTTAAATATCAGTATAAAGAAATAGATTTGGGGGGGTTCCCTGGTGGTGCAGTGACTAGGCTTCGCAACTCTCACCGTCATGTCCTGCGTTCGATCCCCACTCAGGGAACCAACAAAAGAAATAGGTTTAGCTCATATTATCAAAGAAATGATCAGAAATGCTTGAGTACAAAACTTACATTTGAACAGAAAGCAGTAACTGGGTTTATTTCTGTATTAAAATTTTAGAACTCTTGAATTTATTATGGAATATTTAGCAAAAGTTTTACCTAGTTGATGATATTTGTGTTGTAATTCTGTATGGAAATGTAATGGTAATAATTCCTGAATAAGCTAGTTTATCATTAATAAATATTATATTATGATACTGGGAAATAGTCTCATAAAATGAACATACATCTCTATATAACAATTCTTACTGCAGAGATCCTATTTTCTGAAGCAACGTATCATATTGTAGGAAGGACATCTAACTTAGCATATGAACCCGATGATACAGATTTGTCCAAGGACTCTTGCTGTGAAAAGTAATAGAAAATATTGTCAATTCTCTCACTTTCACAAGACATGTAATTTCTGTCCAACCTTCAATATTTTCACAGTTGCTGGTTCACTCTTTATTCCATTCATTTAATGTGGGAATTCGATACAATTCTTTTTCTATGCTGATTCACTGTTTATTTGAATCAGCCACTTCATTCATTTGGTAGAAACGTAAGAGAAAAATATTAATTTCTATATCATTACATGCTAAAGTATCACCAAATGGAAAATAGTAGAAGCTATATGAAGATATTTTTATACATTATATTTAAAGAATTGAAGCAACTGAGTTCAAATACTGAGTCCACCACTCGAGGCAAAAGTACAAATTATTTGAATCAATTTGGTGCCTATCAAGACAGGCTTGACATTTCTGAATCCTAACCATTATGATTTTATAAAAAGCTTTATGAACACACACACAAAAATTGCAATTTTTACCTTTCCACTTTAACATAGAAGGACAGTTGATGCGAAATATCAGCTTTTACCTAGCCAATTGAATTAATTACTTCCAAGTAGCAAGGATGGAATTTTGTTATAATTTTATTTGTCCCAAGTACCATTTGACCCAGTCCTGTCAGCAATAATTACAGTTAATTTAACAGTTTTCACCGGCGTTATGAGATACCTAGGTTTTTGCTTGGTTTGGGGACAAAAAACATAGAAAATATTATATATTAAAGCTTTAAATAAATAACACTATCCGTAAAAAGCCCAAAGTTTAATTTGGGAGACAAATACTTAAATAAGGGCAAGTTTGATCAATTATATATAATAAGACATTTGCATAAAGAGTGAGGAAAAGTGGAATGAAAGCGAATTCTGTGTGGGCGATTCATGGAAGGCGTTAGAGCCCAGGCACCGTTACCGGGCTCGTCGGCCCTTAGGCCCGCAGCTAGGCTGATGGCGTTACCTCTCACGGGCTAACGTGTCGCGTGGACCCCGCTGCTTCCTGGGCATCTCGCTGCTTCACCCCCCAGCTCGGTCTTCTGCATTACCGCCCCCTTACAACGACTGTGTTCTCTTTTCCAAACGCAAATGAGGCGCCGCCATCCCCTACTCAAACACCGGGGCTTCCGATTAAACTCGGCTCCACGCAGGTGGGCTCCCTGATCTGAAACCCTTCCACCTGCGTGTCCAGTCTCCGTGCACGTTATTATCGTCCACACTGTCCCTTCTGTCCCAGCCAGGCCGGCTTCTCCTGAGGCGCGTGGACACGCTGCGTCCCTCCCTTCTCCCCGGCTAATTCCGCCCGCCAACGTGCGCGGCTGGCCCCTTCTCGACAATTAGGACGAGGTTCAATCGTCACCTGGTCACCTAATTTAAAAGGACTCTTTTGCGGGCTCCTGTAACTCCCCCTTACCCTATTTTATTGGTGTAACAAGTCTGACCGATCGTGTTATTTATTTATTTGTATTGTTTATTAAACACGGCTTTGTGTTTTGTCTTTCCCCATCTCCCTAGCCGGTGTGTCACAGGGACTCAACAAATAGTTTGGAATGGCCGTGCCCATCTTTAAAGTGTGAGTATTATTGAGAAGAAGGAATAAACATGCATCAATAACATAAGTAGACTTAGTAATAAGTGACTTATTTTGGTAAATAAATACACTGAAATCGAGAGGTTGCAGTGACTTAAAAATGAGTATGATGCCAACTTACTGAATTTTTACACTTAACAATTTGCTATTCATTTTTTGGTGGAAGAAGACGTTAAGCAAGTACCATAAATGTTCTAGTAGATTCTGTGGCAGGCTGAATAATGGCTCTGGAAGGAGGCCCACACCCTCATCCTCAGGACCTGGGCCTATAAGTTCTGTCTAAAAAGCTCCCAGCCATGCACTACAGGAAACGGAGGCATTCATGGCGGGTGTCTTCGGCTGAGTCTACACGCCTGCCACTCCAAATGTGACAGCGGGCTGTCCCCTGCGATTGTGATTAAGCCTCAGTCTGTGGCAGGCACGGGGCCCCAGCTCTCAGCCTGTGGCTGTACAAGTTCTCTTGCACCTTCCCCAGACACAGAGCTTTCCCCCTGCACCCTTCCATCCACAATCAGTTTCTAGCAGGCCTCGGTTTTCTTATTCTTCCCTCTGAACAAAGAGCTGGTGTCCCATAGGGTCGTGGGTAGCAACGCGGCAGTGGCTGCTGTCTGTCACCTCAGGCTGCACCTTGCGAGAGCTTGCTCCGCTTCCTCCCCAGCCGCCTTGTGTACTGCCAGGTGGGTGTCAGAGACACGACGCCGAGAACAAGCGGAACTTACACCAGGAGCTCCGAGCTTCGCATTCCCACACTGGCTACACTTGGTCATTAGCAATTTATTAAGAACATCGAGCTAAAGCGTCTTACAGCATAGAGGACATCCAGCAGAACCCACCCCAGGTGCACACGAACATGCTCATGTCTTTTCTCGTCCCTCTAGGGACCTTTCTCTCTCTCTCTCTCCCCTGCCCCCGAGGTATCACATTGGTTGTCCTGAATCCTCAGTCCTCTGATTATTTCAAGAAGAATCGTCAATTTGCAATTTGTCCAGTTTACTTTTTCCCTGTTTATCTTAATGGTGAAAGAATAATACTCTTTCTGTCTGTCTGTCTAAGAGGACATGTCCCCAGTAGCAGTTGGCCTATTACATGAGCACTTTCAACTGTCCTATTGTTAATGCTTTAAAAACAAGGAGTGGTAACAATTTCCTCATACGTTATAGTTATGATCTAAAGCCTGGTTCCAATGGTTTAGCTCCTCGTTTTCACTCATTACTCAATCAATGTGCATTGTTTATTGTAGATGTCATGTGTAGTCTACTCGGATGATAATAGCTTCCTTCAGAAAGTTTGAAGGTATATTGATATGTTTTCTAATTTGATAATTTTGGCTACAATTGTAATATGTGAAATATCCAAATATTTCTATTTATACATATGTAGTTTATATTTGAATGCACTCCAACATATATTTAATAACTAAAGGAGTCATTTAACTCAGGGCAAACAAAAAACAAAAACCAGCAAAACAAAAGAGATTGACTGACAGCACCTAAACCCACTCCCTATGACATGAACAGAATATCATTTCCTGAAAGGTACCAAACAGAAGAGGGACTGACAGATGGGCAGAACACTAGCCTAAATGAATAACATAATAAATGAAGCTTAAAATACCTCCAAAGGGGACAGATTATAGAGAAGGAATGAAAAAAATGAGTTACATTTTACAATGACTGATCTTATTATTTTGTTTTTCAAAAACAAATAAAAGCTCATTTTTGGGTGCCATATTTAATTCTCCCCAGCTTTATAGGTGCCATGTGTTTTGATATTATTTCATAAGCATCGTTTTATTACCATAAGAATATTAACTGAAGGTGGTCTCATAATTTGCAAAAACAGAGGCAAGAAACCCCATGACTTTGTCTAATTATGTTAATTTTCACTCAGAAAATTCAGTCTACTAAAATATGAATTTTTTTTTACTGTATGCAACATAGTTAAAACTGGCAGGAGATAAAATACCAGAAAGATTCATTTTCCAACTTGGACAGCCTTGCAATGGTGTACAATCATTCAGGAAGCACCTAAAAATATTTCAACATCTAAATCCTATGTAATATAGACTTTTATTTTACTATTTGTGAGGCAAGAAGGTGTTTACATCCTATAATTAGAAAACTAGAGCTCAATTAAAAGAAGCAGGAAATAATAAATTATGGTTGTCATAAGTCTTTCCAAATTTATATTCAGTTTTTACATCTTCACTTTTATTCAGCTCTGTGCACAGTTAATTTCTAGTTATGAAGCAAAAACCACTGAAGTTGAAACGTGTTTCAAAAGGCAAAAAGGCCGAAAAACACTTTTTGAAATCTAAGTCAACACGACTCTAAGAAGATCAAACAAAATCCACTTTACAACACAGTAAATTCTTCCTAAAATTGAGGATTGGTTTTAATTCTTGTGATATTTAAATATGTACATTTAATGATTTTGACTAGAAAGAGGAGATTGTGGTCTGATTAGAATAGGAGAAGCCTATGAAACTGAGTTTAAATGTACATAGTAAAAACCTGGAACTGTCCCAAAGATGAGTGGTGAAGCAACAGTAATAATTTTTGTGATGTTACACTTCAGTGTCCAAATTAAATATTCAAACTTTAAATCTCAAAATATTTTCTTCATGTTCTGTAGCTTTCATCTCCACCAGAAATCAGAACAAAGACAAAAGAAGATACCTAGGGAATTTTTAAGTATTTATTTATGCTTTTATTTACGTTATCCCAATAATTAAATAAAAATTTAATAGATTGCTTTAAGAACTGAAGACTTTATGAGATATATCAACTGTTCAGGTCATACACAAATATGTAAAACGCAATTTGTGTTGTGAATATTATAAATATTATTAACACATCACACTAAATGATCAGTTGAATGTGGTTTGGCATCATCTATTTCAATCACTAGTTCTTAAAAAACAATGTGTTCATTTATTTCAGTTATCTTTATTATGAATACATAATAAAGATACTTTATTTCAAATACTTTACTATAAGCGAGGGACAGGTCGGGGCCACGTTACTCACATGTGGACCACCAATGAGATCAGAGAAAAAATGACAAGCCTTCTTTTACTCTTCTGCAATCTGAATATTATTTGCTTTCATGCGACAGAAAAGAAATTTCACATGAATCTTTTATCTTTTTTTTCCCATTTTATCCTGTTTTTAACAAAATAACTTTATAGAGCTAAAAGCTCCCTCTCTTGGAAACCACCTCCAAGAGAAGATCCAATATAATATTCACTTATTACAAAGATCCCATGATTTTTCAAGTCTCTTTCCTGACTATTCAGTTAGGGACTCGAGCTCTGGAGGAGCACGCTCATGTTAATTTTGTGCTCTCCGTCCAATGAAGAAAAATCCTTTCACACAAGTGTTAAAAAAAAATGTAATATTACAACAGAGTACTTATTAGAAAAATAGCTGTTCATAAACCCCTCATCTATTCAAAATATCAAATGTTTTAAGAATATTCTGCCAATGCTGTGCCTCAGTGGGTCCACCGTGAATCATGGGACATGGAAATAACCATGCTCCTGGCAGAAGGGGCTGATGTTAGGAAATAGAAAACACCCCCGAAGTGAGGGTGCTCCCACCTCCCGTCTGCTGCGTTTCTCTCAGTGCCTTCTGATCGCGTCGTCTCCTTACCTGCAAAGTCACTCAGCCAACATGGAAAAGCTTCTGATGAAAGACTGAGGGTAGACGAGCAAGTGAAGATGACGGACATTAATACATGCTTTTCTTCTTCTCTGTAAATTACACAAAGATGCAGACACAAAGGATTGAATGCCTTTGAACGCAATGACCGTAGTACATTTATTTTTAAAGGGAGATTATTTCTTTAAAATAAGAATATTCAGGGAGGAGGACAAGATGGCGACCGGAGAGGAGGTCCCTAAAGCCTCTCCCAGAAAACACAACTGAACCGCCACCCAGGAGCCAAGAAAGAGGACCTTTGGTGACAAAAAAACGGCAGCTGAGACATCCATGCATCGCAAGTAAACACCTAAGGGTTGGGGAGAAAGGGGTGAGCGGGAGAGGGGAGGGAGCAAAGACGGATCACAACAGGACCCGATGGGGGCTGACTGCAGTGCGTGGGAGGGGGGAAGCCAAGGGGCGACAAGAGGAAAAGCCCTAACCAAGCGGCAGAACAGTGGGAGTCCATTGGGGAGTTAGGCTGGGGAGCTGGAATTTGGAGCGGCGAGTTGGGGACAGACCTTGGGAGCCAGCCTCTGGAACTCTTCAGTGGTAGCAGGGCTGAGCGAGGACTCTGAACTGCAGAGACGACATCTTGGCTCTAGGTTCCCTTGCGACCCACAGCGCAGGCGCACACGGCTCCTACACAGGGCTGCGGTTCCTGGTCCCGGACCCCTGCGGGGGCGAGCCGGCTGCCCCGCGGACAACGCACGGCCCCTATACAGACGGGGCTGCGGTTCCTGGTCCCGGACCCCTGCGGGGGCGAGCCGGCTGCCCCGCGGACAACGCACGGCCCCTATACAGACGGGGCTGCGGTTCCTGGTCCCGGACCCCTGCGGGGGCGAGCCGGCTGCCCCGCGGACAACGCACGGCCCCTATACAGACGGGGCTGCGGTTCCTGGTCCCGGACCCCTGTGGGGGGCGAGCCGGCTGCCCCGCGGACAACGCACGGCCCCTATACAGACGGGGCTGCGGCTCCCGATCCAGCCCGCTGCAGAGGCAACCGGCAGCCTTCCTACCGCGGGGTCAGACCCACAGCTTCGGACTCATGTGCACACCTGCTCGCGCTCCCCTGGGTCCTAAAAGCAGTGCGAGCCCACAGTCTCCGCCCCAACACTTGGCGGCGGAAGCAGGCCCAGGAAGAAAGACAGATTTGATAGCATTCGCCCCAGCCAGCAGGAGCAGCCTGGGCCCGCATCACCCAGCTTCCCCAGCATATGGCAAAAGGTGGAGCTGCACCGGTGTGCCTTTTGTTGGCATCTCCCCTTTCCTACAACCTGCCCAACCAACTAACTAACTACAGGAAGTGGAGGGACCATGATAGATGGGCACCGCCTCCAAACGTAGCAGGAGACCAGAAATAAGAAATGAACAACCCCTCTCTCTCCCAAAACTTGCACCCCCCCAAACCACCTCGTGTCTGCCCTACAGAAAGACACAACAAAAGTACCAATCTGGGCTCCTTGGCACTACTGAACATAACGCCCTCATGTCAAAGAGGAAGAACCCAGAAGACAGGATGAATTCCTTAAAAACTAAAACTCCTCAGAAAGAACAGGACATTTATCAAGACAGTTTCTTATACCTAGAAGTTTCTGAATTAAGTGACAGAGAATTTAAAGTAGCCATGCTAAAGGCTGTGAGAGAAATGAAAACATACTGGCAGAGCACCATGGCTAACATAAACAACATAAAAAAGGACATGAATGACATAAAAAAGGAACTCCATGAACAAAAGGAACAATTTAACAAAGGAAACATAAGGAAGATTGAGATGGAAATGTGAGAGATAAATAATACAATAAAAGAAGTGAGAAACGAAATAACTGCCATAGGAAACAGGGCCAACCAGATGGAGGAAAGAATTAGTGATATTGAAGACCAGAACATGGAAACAGCTCAGAAAGAGGAAGAGAGGGAATATAGAACCAAAAGAATTGAAAGAACTCTGCAAGAAATATCCGACTCCATGAGACAAAACAACATCAGGATAATAGGAATAGAAGAAGGGGTAGAGCATTCTACAGAGAGCATACTCAAACAAATAGTAGATGAGAACTTTCCAAACCTATGGAAAGATCTGGAACCCCAAGTTCTAGAAGAAAACATGTCCCCTAGATACCTGGACCCTAACAGATCTTCTCCAAGACACATGGTACTAAAGTTGTCCAAAACTAAAGACAAAGAGACAATTCTCAAGGCAGCCAGGGGAAAAAAACTATAACATTTAGAGGAAAACCCATCAGGCTGGCATCAGATTTCTCAGCAGAAACTCTGCAAGCCAGGAGCGAGTGGAATCCAATATTCAAAAATTTTAAAGAGATGAACTTCCAGCCAAGAATAAATTATCCAGTAAAATTATCTTTCAGATATGAAGGTGGAATAAAGACCTTCTCAGACACACAGAAGCTGAGGGAATTTGCCAGCACAAGGCCAGCACTCCAAGAAATACTGAAGGAGGCTCTTTGACCTGAAACAAAACATTAGGAAAAATGGAACAAAGTTGGGGTAACAAGAAAGAAACAAAAATAAAACAAAAACAAAGAAATGGCTATAGGAAAATCCTCACTTATCGATCATCACTCTAAATGTTAATGGACTGAACTCACCAATAAAAAGACACAGAGTAGCAGACTGGATTAAAAAACAGAACGCATCCATATGCTGTCTCCAAGAAACACACCTCAGCCATAAGGACAAACACAGACTCAGAGTGAAAGGATGGGAAACAATACTTCAAGCAAATGGTAACCAGAGAAAAGCAGGAGT